>JAWQFJ010000414.1:33988-74297 GCA_034096865.1 Theodoxus fluviatilis
CAGTTCTGTTTTCAGGAGGAAAGTTTCCCTACTGCTCCACCCACCTCAGTTCTGCTTTCAGGAGGAAAGTTTCCCTACTGCTCCACCCACCTCAGTTCTGCTTTCAGGAGGAAAGTTTCCCCAATGCTCCACCCACCTCAGTTCTGCTTTCAGAAGGAAAGTTTCCCTTCGTTGCTCCACCCACCTCAGTTCTGCTTTCAGGAGGAAAGTTTCCCCAATGCTCCACCCACCTCAGTTCTGCTTTCAGAAGGAAAGTTTCCCTACTGCTTCACCCACCTCAGTTCTGCTTTCAGGAGGAAAGTTTCCCCACTGCTCCACCCACCTCAGTTCTGTTTTCAGAAGGAAAGTTTTCCCAATGCTCCACCCACCTCAGTTCTGCTTTCAGAAGGAAAGTTTCCCTTCGTTGCTCCACCCACCTCAGTTCTGCTTTCAGGAGGAAAGTTTCCCTACTGCTCCACCCACCTCAGTTCTGCTTTCAGAAGGAAAATTCTCCCACTGCTCCACCCACCTCAGTTCTGCTTTCAGGAGGAAAGGTTTGCTGGACGAAGAGGGAGCTGACAGCAAAGCCCAGGTTGCCCAGTGTCTTGGCCACACAGCGCTGCCATCGTGGGGACAAAGTGGACACTCCAGTCTCCGCTACATTGAGCTCCATGGCCGCGTCCACAAAGCTGTCCGGCAAGTATCCTGGTAGTGACTGCAGGGTGTTCCATATTATGTAGTTGGCTACAACCCTGTAGAACACAACATAAAGCAGTCAAATAAGTAGATGGATATGAATGTAGGCTGTTCCATGTCACATAGTTGGCTAGGACCCTGTAGTACACAACATAAGACAGTCAAATAAGTAGATGGATATGATTGTAGGGTATTCCATATCATGTAGTTGGCTACAACCCTGTAGTACACAATACAACATTTGCAGTGTCCCCTGTCCAGCCAACAGTGGAGATGACAAATGAAGCAACCACAGCTAAAGGCCACCAAACACAAGCACAGGAAACCCCAGTAAAAGATTGCTAGCCAGTGTGTAAAACATAGCTAGTTCACCCCTACTGGAGAGTGTCACTATGCATATGGGCTTTAAAGTGGTATGCCTGCTTCTCTGTGTCTGTCTCTATCATTTTCCACCCATCCATCCATCTATGTCTAGCCCATCTGCAATTATACGTTTGTGTGCCCCTCAAACAAAGTGGGTGTGTGTGTGTGTGTGTGTGTGTGTGTGTGCGCGCATGCATCAGTGTGTATCTGCCAGTCTCCCTGTATGTCTGTCCATCTGTCTGCCAGTCTGTCAGCCTTTGGGTCAATCTGCCTGCCTTTTAGTCTGACTTGAAAACAGGAGGCCGGTGTTGGACTCGTAGGCGAGTAGAAAAGAAGTACTGGAGACCTTTGTCCAACTCCAAATTTTTTTTATTCCAGAGCCCCGAAAGCTCTGGAATAAAAAATTTTTGGAGTTGGACAAAGGTCTCCAGTACTTCTTTTTTAGTCTGACTGTCTGTCTATCTGTCTGCCTTTCTGTCTGCCTACTTTTTGTCTGTCTGTCTTCCTTTCTATCAGTCTGCCTGTCTAATTCTCTGCATGCCTGCCTGCCTGTTAGCCTACCCATCCATTAATCCATCAGCCTGCCTCTCTCTCACTCTGTCAGAGACAATACTGACTCATTGCTGGTGCTGGCCAGCAGGGGACCCAGCTTTTGGAAGTACTCTGGCGCCGCACACAGCATGGGGGTGCTGTCTGGAATGTCCCGTCCAAACATGGCGTCCAGGAAGTGCTTCAGTTGGATCTAGGGAAACAAGAAACACTGTCAGCAAGAAGGAACAATCATCAAACACCCCCCACCCCCCCTCCCGGTTCTCTCTCACACACATCATTTAAAACCAAAACCCCAAACAAACTACATTCTAAAAAAAGATACAAACACTTAGTATATGTATGCAGATTTGCAAATGTCAACACATGCATGCAATGACACCACATCTCACAACACACACATTCACACTCACACAGCAGAAATATACCCTATGTGGGAAGTACATACCTGAGGTCCAAACATTTTCTGGAAGTCGGCCACAGTTATCTTGTGGTAAGTCTTGAGAGGGTCTGTCAGATTTTCCTTGGGGATCATGATCTGTAACAAGAAAGATGATGATGATGATAACAATGATAACAAAGTTTTACTCTCCTCAAATACATGAGAATTTGTTTTGGGGACGTTCACCCAAGGCTGGTCGCCACTGCTCAGCGCCCAGTACCCGTTTTTACTCCTGGGTAGGAGGCAATGCCAGGCTGAGCACCTTGCCCAGGGATGCAACTCTAGGATCTGTGCTGCACTGAACATCACACCTGCCTGTCTCTAGGCAAGCATCCCAACCACTGGCCCAGAGCACAGAGCAGTGAGTGATGATCTGTAACAAGACAGGTGAGTGATGATCTGTAACAAGACAGGTGAGTGATGATCTGTAACAAGACAGGTGAGTGATGATCTGTAACAAGACAGGTGAGTGATGATCTGTAACAAGACAGGTGAGTGATGATCTGTAACAAGACAGGTGAGTGATGATCTGTAACAAGACAGGTGAGTGATGATCTGTAACAAGACAGGTGAGTGATGATCTGTAACAAGACAGGTGAGTGATGATCTGTAACAAGACAGGTGAGTGATGATCTGTAACAAGACAGGTGAGTGATGATCTGTAACAAGACAGGTGAGTGATGATCTGTAACAAGACAGGTGAGTGATGATCTGTAACAAGACAGGTGAGTGATGATCTGTAACAAGACAGGTGAGTGATGATCTGTAACAAGACAGGTGAGTGATGATCTGTAACAAGACAGGTGAGTGATGATCTGTAACAAGACAGGTGGGTAATGATCTGTAACAAGACAGGTGAGTAGCGGTAAGTAATGATTTGTAACAAGACAGGTGAGTAGCAGTGGGTAATGATCTGTAACAAGACAGGTAAGTGGCGGTGTGTGATGATCTGTAACAAGACAGGTGAGTGGCGGTGGGGGGTGATCTGTAACAAGACAGGTGAGTAGCGGTGGGTGATGATCTGTAACAAGACAGGTGAGTGGCGGTGGGGGGTGATCTGTAACAAGACAGGTGAGTAGCGGTGGGTGATGATCTGTAACAAGACAGGTGAGTGGCAGTGGGTGATGATCTGTAACAAGACAGGTGAGTAGCGGTGAGTGATGATCTGTAACAAGACAGGTGAGTAGCGGTGAGTGATGATCTGTAACAAGACAGGTGAGTAGCGGTGAGTGATGATCTGTAACAAGACAGGTGAGTAGCGGTGAGTGATGATCTGTAACAAGACAGGTGAGTAGCGGTGAGTGATGATCTGTAACAAGACAGGTGAGTAGCGGTGAGTGATGATCTGTAACAAGACAGGTGAGTAGCGGTGAGTGATGATCTGTAACAAGACAGGTGAGTAGCGGTGAGTGATGATCTGTAACAAGACAGGTGAGTAGCGGTGGGTGATGATCTGTAACAAGACAGGTGAGTAGCGGTGGGTGATGATCTGTAACAAGACAGGTGAGTGGCGGTGGGTGATGATCTGTAACAAGACAGGTGAGTGGCAGTGGGTGATGATCTGTAACAAGACAGGTGAGTGGTAGTGAGTGATGATCTGTAACAAGACAGGTAAAGGCGATTTTGCTCCCGATCCGGTCTGACTATGTGTGTAATAATCTGGTTGACAGCCACTCGCAACGATTACACCGAGACCGCGCACTCGAGCAATTTTTATTTACGCGAAGCGAGGTTAGAATTTAGAGTTACGTCCCTTTACCGAGCTATGGCAACGACGCTTCGACGTGTAGCTCTATGTGTGTGACCTGCATTCGATTTGTAAAATATAGGAGCTTTCACGACCTATTGATGCATTCAACATACAGCTTTGATAAATTAATGCTGTTCATGGTTTACATTTTCTTTGGATGGGTTTCTATTATCCCCAAACATCAGCATTTTCTGTGCGAACATGCATGCAACGAAAGCCGCTGACAGATGCTTTCGCGTGAAGGTGCATTGACCCGTATTTCCAATTTTACAATGTAGGAGCTTTCACGACCTATCGATGCATTCAAAATACAGCTTTCATAAATTAATGCTGTTCATGGTTTACATTTTCTTTGGATGGGTTTCTATTATCCCCAAAAATCAGCGTATTCTGTGCGAACATGCACGCAACGAAAGCCGCTGACAGATGCTTTCGCGTGAAGGTGCATTGACCCGCATTTCCAATTTTACAATGTAGGAGCTTTCAAGACCTATTGATGCATTCAACATACAACTTTGATAAATTAATGCTGTTCATGGCTTACATTTTCTTTGGATGGGTTTTTAGTATACCCCAAGTACACCGTTTTCTGTGCGAAGCGGAGACAGGTCCGCCATTTAAATTGGCAACTAGTCGCGAGATTCTCGTCGTTCTCACGTCGCCCGGCATACGAATCGGTCGAGACCAGGTCGGGGAATAGAGCTTGCCCTACAGACAAGAACCGGGCCGGATTGTATGCAAATGAGTCAACCGTTCCGATTCTTGACCGGATCGGGAGCAAAACCGGGGGACAACCGGTGCGTGTGTAGGAGCCTTATGTGGTGGTGGGGGATGATCTGTAACAAGACAGGTAAGTGGTGGTGGGTGATGATCTGTAACAAGACAGGTGAGTAGATGTGGATGATCTGTAACAAGACAGGTAAGTAACATAAGGTGGTGATCTGTAACAAGACAGGTATGCTTCGCCAGGTGATCCATCTGGTAGGCGAAAATGGACAGGCCTGCATTTAGATTGCCAGACAGACAGATGGCCTAATGGATGGGATGAACAGATAGGCAAACACACACACACACACATACACACACACAAACACACACACACACGCATGCTTGCATGGGCAAACATAGATGTTCTTAACTGTTTCTGATGCAGATATTGGTGATGTCACAGATGTGAGTGGGACAGAAAGTCAGATAAGCAGATATGTCAGAAAATTGGGCATGTAATGGCTGCATGCACACACGCATGCACGCACATGCATGCACGCAGGCATGCACGCACACACACACACATACACACAGAGGGAGGCATCACTACAGACAAGAAAATTGGGATGTACCTTAGCCAGACTTTTTTCAAAGTCGTAGACCTGACCCATCTTGGCAGCGGTGGTGTTATCTCCCCCTAAGAGCTCCCCTGTCTTAGTGGCAAAGGCCAGCATGCCTGCCTTGTAGGTCTCGGACTTGTTGTCAAAGTACTCCTGTCTGTCTCCCAGAGTCAGTCCAGACTGCTTGATCTGTTGCGACAGACAACACACACACATACACTGATGTCTACAGTCAAAGTACTCCTGTCTGCCTCCCAGAGTCAGTCCAGACTGCTTGGTCTGTTGTGACAGACAACACACACACATACACTGATGTCTACAGTCAAAGTACTCCTGTCTGTCTCCCAGAGTCAGTCCAGACTGCTTGATCTGTTGTGACAGACAACACAGTTTCTTGAGGACACTCCTTACTCGTGTCTGCATCTGCATGATTCACACCCGTGACATCAGACACTGCAACTGCTGGCTGCAAATCCCTGTTGTTTTTGTCATCCTCATCCTTATCCTCTTCATCATTATCATCATCACCACCATCACCACCACCATAAACATTGTCATTAACAGTACAATCGTCATTATTATCAGCAGCAGCAGCACTACAACAATCATCATTCAACAGTCATCATCATCATCATTACAACAATCATCGTCATCATTCATCATCATCATCATCATCATCATCATCATCTCCTCCTCCTCCACTGCTGCTGCCACACTCACTGACTTACCGTGATGATGTTGAGGCTGGAGTTCTTGTCATCAGCAGTGACGGAAATGCTGAAGAGAGGGTCATGTCCGATGGCATGACTTTTTTCCAGGGCCATCTGCAGCGACCATGTGTTGGGATTCCAAGGGCCAGACTCGCTGTCGTGGGTCACTGTCCATGAGCCCAGATCTTTGATCAGCTGTCAGGGCAGACAGAAGGAAAGAAATATGGACTGGATGCACAGGTAAAGCTATTCTGAACACCTCCCTCTTAAACCTTTGACTCCAAGAACCATTTTTAACTTTATAAATAAAAGTGTGTCCAGAAAAAAGAAGCAGAAAATAACATAGGGCCCATATAAATACATAAGCATATGTGTGACCCGTTTTCACAAACTGAGTCTTAACATGCAAAAATGAGATTTTGAGATATTAATATTTTCAAAATAAAATCAAACTTCTACTCCTAAAACTGTTTAAGTTATGCTCACTCAAAGAGAGGTGATGTGCTGATGGCTATTTTGAGAAATCAAAGGTCAAAGATTTAACAACTTTATTCACAGTTTTTCCTTAGCAACAGGCCTTTGTAGTGCATACATCAGCTTAAACTTTGGCAGGTTGGTAGAAAAAATCTGTTTCTTTCCCTATATTAAAAACTCATGGTTACCAGAGGAAAATGACCGGCAAAGATGAGCTAATTGAGACAAAGCAAATCTTTTTCTGCTAATGGGTAGGTGCAATAAAGTGCAATTATTTATATATTAACTAAACAGAAACTTTCCAACACTTGATTATCAAAATTAAGTGTATATAGCCATTACAGGATTAAGTTTCGCAAAAAACGTCAAAATGCACAAAATCCACCATTGTCACCTTTGTCAGTCTCTCCAGCGTTTTGCTGTGTGCGAGTTATGACTCAGTTCGTGAAAAGAGTAACATGTTTTATTGAAGGAGAATGATTGTAGAATTCAAAAAAAGGCCAGTGTTATCAAGAACAGATAACTAATTATTAAGGGGGGATAACTCAAATTTTGTGAGAATTTTTACATCAAAGGAGAAGGTTCTAAGTAGATCCATATTGGGTGAATTACTGGGGAGACTCCTTTGGAATGTCTGTGTCACATGTGCTATGAGCTGCCACTTGCGGCAATTGAACTTGCTGCCTACAGCTTGCTCATGATTTGGCTGAAAACTGACGCAACAACACCCACTTTCAATGTACTTTGACATCTTGTTCACTGTCATTTTCAACTGCAACATCACCGATCACATCGCCCTTACTTCCATCTTTGGTCTTGTAGAGGCTTATATCACAGTTTCTTGGCAAATCCAAAAATAACAAGAAGGGCAAAGCCCATACGACTCACATGCTTGACCTTGACCTTTATATGACCTTGACCTTCAGGTGACCTTCAAGGTCAAGGTCAAACAACTAAACCTACCAATGACATCATACACGAAGAAATGCTTTACACATTTTTCCTACCAAAATACATGTGACCTTGACCCAAGGTCAAGGTCATCCGAGGTCATGCAACACAAAGCTGTTAATTCAAGACATAGGAAGCACAATGGTGCTTATTGGCACTTTCTACCATGAGATATAGTCACTTTTAGTGGTTCACTACCCCATTTTGGTCACATTTCATAAGGGTCAAAGTGACCTTGACCTTGATGATATGTGACCAAATGTGTCTCATGATGAAAGTATAACATGTGCCCCACATAATTATTAAGTTTGAAACAGTTATCTTCCATAGTTCAGGGTCAAGGTCACTTCAAAATATGTATACAATCCAACTTTGAAGAGCTCCTGTGACCTTGACCTTGAAGCAAGGTCAACCAAACTGGTATCAAAAGATAGGGCTTGCTTTGACCTATATACCACTTGTAGCTAAGGTCGCCATTCTCAATAACGTGGGAGAAAATTGGGAAAATGTGAAAAATGACTGTTTTTGAGACCCCATTTATGGCTCCTGTGACCTTGACCTTGAAGCAAGGTCAAGTCACTATGTATGTTTTTTGAGGCCTTGTCATCATACACCAACATGCCACATTTGGTGTTGATAGACTTAATAGTCTCCGAGAAAAATCCAACGTTTAAGTTTTTTACGGACGGACGGACGGACGGACGGACGGACGCCCGCCCGCCCGGACGGACGACACGGCTCAGTACATAGACTCACTTTTGCTTCGCATGTGAGTCAAAAATGGACTTCTTCATCAGAGGTGGAAAGTCTTGTTGTCACTTGGGCACACTGCATCAGTTTGTGCATAGGAAAGTGCAAAAAACTGCTTCAAAATGTATCAAATACCTCACTAGAAAGTAAACAAAGGCCACAGCCAATAGCAGATGCTAATGCTGGGCCGTGTGACCCTAAATTACGTGACTTTGGAGCATTATACAATTTCCAGACCCACTGGAAGAACACAAACTTTTAGACTGCGGCTAGATCTGCCGTTGGGAGTGAAAGGCCTCAGTGGTCCAGGTGATATCCATGCCACACCATCAGAGTAGGACACGTGAGGAGTCCTTGTGAGTGGATCTTGTTGTTACAGCCCCGGCCCCACTGAGCCATGAAGCAGCCCCCAAGACCCCCGCCTGGGGTTCCAGCGGAGTGGGACATTAAGCATCTGGCTGTATGTTGCACTCTACAGAGATGTCAACGCAATTCTTGTTTGTGAATCTTGTCTCAGAAAAAAATGCAAAATAATAAATTTGCTTTCAGTCATCCCACATTTTGTTTCTGATGACTCAAGTAAGCATTATGGAGTGTAAGTCATTGAAAGCATAAGCTGTCAACAAGAAATCTTGAAAGATCTTGATTTCTAGGTCAGGCAAGCTCCATGTTATTGCTGAAAAGGAACTGTGTGTGGTGACAGCAAGGTTTGCAGAACTAGTGCAAGATCCTGCATCTTTCCAACATTCATTGGAATCAATAGCGGTGCTTCCCCTTGTCCTTGCTTCCCCGTTTCCCACTTCGGCCTGCCTCCCGTCCTTCAGCGTGGGCATGCAAGGTGGAGTTCTACATGCCTAGTGCTTCCCGCATTTCTTCAGGGCATTTCTTTCCTCCACCCCCTCATTGACCCCAGGTTCCCTTCCCCCCATCCCCCTGGCCTCTTCGCTCTCTCTCCCAATTAACCTCTCATATTGATCTGCCCACTGCCAAATCCTACACAAACAGCTCTACTGAGGTATTGAAAACTGTTCAAAACTGCAGTTCACTTGAAGGTCTGACCCACACACACTTTTGACCATATCTGTGTTTTTCTTCCTGGAGCTTAAGCACTGCTTATTTCTCAACATGAGTCCGATTGTCTTAGAAAACTGCCACCATGTGGAAACATGATGATGACAAGTACTGCATGCTGATTGGCTGGCAATGTGCATGGTGGGTTGTGCTGCAAGAGGTTAATTCTTCGTCCCTGATCCTCACGCTCCCGTCTGTCTCCAAAATGCCCCACCCCCACCCCATGCTCCAGACCTGCAGAGTGGGAATGGTGCCGAGCTTGGTGATGGTGGAGATGGACATGCAGTTGTTGTAGAAACGCCTGGCCTTCTTGACTGCCTCGGACTTCTGGCCAAAGTCCGACAGCGGAGACCCCGGGTCCAGCAGCTTTGGAGGGAAAAGAAAGAGGGAGAACTGTCAACACATATAGGACTGGAGCTCCTCTTTTTGGACAAGTTTTCAAGTGTTGACCTTCACTCAGTGGTACTCAGACCTGCCAACCCACCATCATACCAAAGAGTAGCATCCAGAGCTATATGGAGTAGCATTGAAGGAATAGGCGTAGCGGGGGTGGGGGGTGGGGAGAGATAAGGCTGTGAGGTTGGCGTGATAAGCTGACCCGGTGGAGTGAAAGCGGGGGGGGGGGGGGGGGGGGGGGGAGAAGAGATAAGGCTGTGAAGGCGGCGTGATAAGCTGCGCTGGCGGCGTGAAAGCGGGGGGGGGGGGGATTCTCCATCGCGGTCAAAAGTTCAAGCACGCGGGAAAAAGCGTAGTTTTTATGGACAAGCGTAGCAGGCATGTCGAAAGCGTAGCATGCTACGCCTAAAGCGTAGCATTTGGCAGGTCTGGGTACTGACAGGTCACTTGCAGCACCAAGATTGGGGGTGGGGGTAGGGTAATGAGGTGAGGGTAGGGTAATGAGGTGGGGGTAGGGTAAAGAGGTGGGGGTAGGGTAATGAGGTGGGGGCAGGGTAATGAGGTGGGGGTAGGGTAATGAGGTGGGGGGAGGGTAATGAGGTGGGTGGGGTGAAAAGTAGAAGAAAAAAAACATATTCATATGATAGCATGCTTTTAGCCGAGATGAAAGGATTAAAAATACAGATGGAAAATCCAGAAATGCAGCTGTGACTCGCCTCCCATTGCAACATGCTTTCATATCTTTGCAAATGCAGTCCCTTATCTTACTGAGCACAACGCGAGTGACAATATCAATGCATGTAGTCATGCAGAAACATGAAAGAAAGCTCAACTCTTCTGTAAAGCATGGGTTCCCTGTGCCCTTTACAGTTGAACACACATCCAGTGGCTGTATGTCTTTCATGCATTACATTTCCTGACACCCCCCTCCTTCACCCCAAACTTCTTACCTCATGCCAGGCATTTAGTCACACTATGGACCCCAAACTTATTACCTCATGCCAGGCAGTCACACTATGGACCCCAAACTTATTACCTCATGCCAGGCATTTAGTCACACTATGGACCCCAAACTTATTACCTCATGCCAGGCAGTCACACTATGGACCCCAAACTTATTACCTCATGCCAGGCAGTCACACTATGGACCCCAAACTTATTACCTCATGCCAGGCATTTAGTCACACTATGGACCCCAAACTTATTACCTCATGCCAGGCATTTAGTCACACTATGGACCCCAAACTTATTACCTCATGCCAGGCAGTCACACTATGGACCCCAAACTTATTACCTCATGCCAGGCAGTTAGTCACACTATGGACCCCAAACTTATTACCTCATGCCAGGCAGTTAGTCACACTATGGACCCCAAACTTATTACCTCATGCCAGGCATTTAGTCACACTATGGACCCCAAACTTATTGCCTCATGCCAGGCAGTTAGTCACACTATGGACCCCAAACTTCTTACCTCATGCCAGGCAGTCACACTATGGACCCCAAACTTATTACCTCATGCCAGGCAGTTAGTCACACTATGGACCCCAAACTTATTACCTCATGCCAGGCAGTTAGTCACACTATGGACCCCAAACTTATTACCTCTTGCCAGGCAGTTAGTCACACTATGGACCCCAAACTTATGACCTCATGCCAGGCAGTTAGTCACACTATGGACCCCAAACTTATTACCTCATGCCAGGCAGTCACACTATGGACCCCAAACTTATTACCTCATGCCAGGCATTTAGTCACACTATGGACCCCAAACTCATTACCTCATGCCAGGCATTTAGTCACACTATGGACCCCAAACTTATTACCTCATGCCAGGCAGTCACACTATGGACCCCAAACTTATTACCTCATGCCAGGCAGTTAGTCACACTATGGACCCCAAACTTATTACCTCATGCCAGGCAGTTAGTCACACTATGGACCCCAAACTTATTACCTCATGCCAGGCAGTTAGTCACACTATGGACCCCAAACTTATTACCTCATGCCAGGCAGTTAGTCACACTGTGGAGGACAGCAAGGAAGGATTCCTGCTGATCCAACATTCATTCACATCATGCATTAGAATACAGTACAGATTCCATCACACATGACATACATACAAATACACACACACACACGCGCACACAGACACACACACACACACACACATGTGCACATGCATGCACGTTAGTATGTCTCCATATCTGCAAAGATGCATGGCTATCATGAATTGTTTTCTTTATGTCTGAGTGCTGTTTTTTGTTTTTTACTCAAGCTCAAGTGCTTTACCACAATCTGTCTGCAGTTCTGTTATTTTCCTTTTTCTGAGCATTCCCTGCAGTGTTTCACAGTTGTGTGTGTGTGTGTGTGTGTGTGAGTGTGCGTATGTCTGTGCATGCATGCATGTGTGTGTGTGTGTACGCGCATATGCTGTTCCCTGATTATTTATAGATATAATTGTGACTTCACAAGAACATGTGTGTCTTACATGGTTGACTGCCCACAAGCAGGCTCCGAGGCAGGTGTCGTCACACCCACCCAGCCCTTCCATCCAACTTCCCACTACTCACCTTCATGATGATGGCATCGGCCTTGTCTCCCACCTCCGCGAAGGCGCCGTACTTTGACTTGTTGGGGGGAATGAGCGTGGTCTTTTCCCAGCCGCCACAGGCATAGCGGTAGAAGTCCTGGCATGGTTCGGCCTCCATGTCCATCTTGGCCCTGATGTAGGCACTGGCCGCCACGCACTCCGCGGTCAGGCATTGCTGTGGCACGCAAGGACGAGAGAGACTGCACTGCGGCGTAGCTACACCCAGCAAGAGCGTGAAAGAGAGCATGGCTGTAGCTGTGGAAGCAGTGGACTACAGCAGACTTGTCTGCCAGGCAGCAATCACTGACTGCAGACTCTACCCTGCAATGGGGACTAGGGAACTCCCTCGGAACCTAAGCGTCCAACCCAGGCCAGTTTCAACTTCATGACACCGGCACAGGTGGCAACCATGAGGGACCCCTATAAATGCAAGTACTCACACAGTTTACGGCAAAGACCAGCCCTGACGTTTCCTTGGGGACTGGCGGAGGGGCTCCCAGGAGTGGGCAGATTGCAAAGACTTGTGCCAAGGGTTTGCCATGCAGGCAATGGAAAATTGGAAAGTGTTTCATGACCCCCATTGTGGCGAGATCACCCACACCCTCTCCCTTTTCACGTGAATGTATTGTATTTACTAACCCGTGTTATGTGAGTTAGCGTGGCTGCCAACTGTTCTAAAATTAGTAACGTTATAGTTGTGTTGCTGTGGCGTAATGGTCTCGCATAGCCTAGAGATATTGCTGGGCCGTAGGACTCCATCCATCTGGCCAATCATCCCAAGACTTAGTCCAAGCTAATGCAGAGTGAAGAGAGACATGTGATTGGCTGCCTTTCCGAGAGTTTGACTGAGAACATCATGTGATTAACTTCGCTTTTATACGGGGACCATATGATTGGACAGTAGGGTGAATTGGGCAAGGACCGAGTGTTTTATTGGATGATGGATCACTGGAATTATTGCTTGTTGTATAAAGGCTAAGCCCTGCGAGCTGCATGCACGCGCAATTCAACCACCCACGAGTGATCTACCACGTGTACAAGGCGCCAGCTCTCTCAGCTCACTGACTGAAGTGTGGGACGTCTCTCTGTTCGTCAGTCCAAAGTGCTGTACGTCTGAGTCAGCTTACCACCATTCGAGATACGAATTATCTCTCCCTTCGCCACGTTTGAAGTATCAGCGTTTTCTCCGCCGCAAGGGTGCAAGCGTCAGCCTGTAAAGGTCGAGTGGAGCTGTCTGCTCACGAGCGTTTCTCCTTCCTCCACTTGTTTGCAGCGTCTCGTCATTCACCCCGTTTGAAGAGCAAGCATCCCTCCCACCTCCACCTGTCTGCAAGTCTCGCCATTCGAAACCCGTTAGAAGTACCAGCGTTTTCTCCACCGCCCCGAGAGCAAGCGTCTCTTCATTAAACTCGTTTGGAAAACAAGTTTTCCTCCACCACTATTCGACGACGTCTCCATGTGTCTTCAAAGCGAGGGAGAGCGTCTCCGTGTGTGTGCACTCTTTCCAGCCAGGCACAAGTTTTCGTTGTTTGAGCTCTCGTCGACGTCCTGTTTTCTCTATGCTTACCACCCCCCCCCTTTCCCCCCCCCTTATCTGCATTACTAGTACCGCTGCTACAGCCGTCCCAAAGGTGGGAAACCTTTCTGTAAGCGGACTTAATGTGAAACAGAGTTGGCCACTACGTGGTTTTTTTTAACCACGTGTTTCATCGAACACCATCTACGAATTCACTTAAGTACCTTTGAATGGTTGGCAAGCCCTAGTAGTTTTCCCTTAGTGAAGTTTCAATTGAATTATTATTTTTCCAGTATCATTACTAACCTTTAATTACCCATTTTCTTTAATTGATATTCAAACAAATTAAAGTGATTTAATTTTGACCTGTGTCCTCACCGTTCATTCTGTCATGTTCCATCGTTTTGATAGTATGACTGTGTGAGATAGTGTTGCCAGTTCGGCTGTGTGTGTGTGTGTTTCCCCTAGACTTATTACTTAAAGAAAACGAGCTAGTCGAGCTGCGCAACACCCATGTTTTATGGCAAAGACTGGCCCTGAACTTTCCCTTGGACTGGTGGGGAGTTGCTGCCACATGAAAGTGGAGAGCAAGGACTTGCAGATTTTTAAGTCCCAAAACTGGCTATGAACTCTCGACTTGATGGACTGACAAGACAGGTAAATAGAGAGAGTATGTGGGGCCTACACATCTTATTCCCAGGCTGGCTGAGAACTCTCACCTTGAAGGCCCATTAATACAGGCACTGGCAGGTGAGGAAAGAATGCACATTACACTTCTAAGACTGGCCACAAACCATCACTTGTCAAGACTGTTAGCAGAAAGGTGTTGGCACATGGACAGAGAAGGACACAGGTTTAACTACCATCAGTAATTCATTAACTTTCTCTTCATTAGACAGATAGTACAAGTGTTATCAGATATGAAATGAATAAAAGGGCACACATTTTATTTCTAGGACTGGTTGTAAACTTCTTGTATGATCAGTAGTCCAAGTCCTACTATTTGTGACTGGTTATCCCAAATCGAGTTGCTTGGCTACTTTGTTCAAATCAAGATTAGGCCAAAAATTGATTCAAAGTGGTCACTCCAGCAATTCTGAGATTTGACTTGATTCAGAAAGCTGAATCATTCCTATGTACACTCCGAGAGTTTAAGATTTCAAATCTACTGCAAAATGACAGGCACTGCAATTTCAGTGCGGTAAAATCTTTGCTTTTGTAACACCCTACCTCATTGTCACATCACTTCTGTCATGCCAATGCACAGATCAATCAAGTATTTGGTACGATTATCCACCATGGGCTCTCGTCAAAACTCATCGCCCATTTTCATTGGCTGTCGAGGGATATGTGTGTGAATCAGCTCTGGGCCAAATATCATTGATGTAGCTTGATTACAAGTAGAGAGAGGGTAACTATGCAAAACATAGCTCAAATTGGAAAAGCCATGGTCTTGATATTCAGGTAACTAGCAGATGTGCAAAATGATTATTTAATGTTATCACAGTTTATTGCACAAAATAAAGTGTGTACTTCACACCAATTTGCATTTCAACATATGACAAATTATGCATTGCTCAGTCGTTGAGGGTATCTTGAGGCAGGTTTACCAGAGGCAATCCTAATAAAATCATTCATGATCCTTTTACGGGACTAGAGGTGCGTTCCCTTTTGTTCAGAGAAGGGCACTCACTGTGAACATCTGTGTGAACAAGTTCAATTAGGAGGAAAGCCTTGGGCTTTGTGAGTTCTGTAAGTGATCGTCTCTGAACATTTTATTGCACCTTTTGAAAAGAAATGAGTTTCTGGTCAAGTGATAGGATCACCTATAAGGTGTTAGGATTGGTTTTGAGAAAGCCGCGCTGGTATAGCGTGGTCATTGCTCTGTGTGCCTGAAGTCCCCGTCAAAGGGACATAACTGTGAATGCTCTGATTGTGCCTCTTTGAGCACAATTCTGCATGGGTGCTCTGCACATAGAAAAATGCTGCACCATGACATTTTCCAAAAAAGTATTGTAAAAAATTCTGAGATGTGCCAATTCCCAAACTATTCTCTGATTTCTTGAAGCTTTTCCTATCCTGGAGTCTTTTGGTGACAGACAGAGAGACAAGACTTTTCTCTGTTAGGAGAACTACATATGACTGGAGCCACTTGCTGCCTCCCTCATCAGCTGGAAGACCTGGCTGTGGAGCTCTTCTATATACATATATTGTATATTGTATATATATGTATATATATATATATATATATATATATATATATATATATATACATAGAGAGAGAGCAGCTGCACAATTGGAGAATGCAAAAACATGCACATTTCATCCAAAGACAGGCTGTGCACCTGCTGGACTGCAGGTAAGGAGAGATGAGGCCACAATTATATGTAGAGAAAATGCAGTCACAGACACATTCTACCCAAAGGGCTGGCCATGAACTTTCACCTTGTTGGACTGGTAGTAGAGGTGCTGCCAAATGAGCAGTGCGGTGAGGATGAAGAGGAGGAGGCAGGCGATGACAAGAGCTGCATGGAGATGGCACAGGCTGCTCTGTTTGGCGCGCTGCCTGGAGCCCGCAGGGTCTGCAAGAATGCAAGAACTGGTGTGGGTACAGGGTAGTGGTCTATACCTTTGCCTTGCAAATGGAGGCCAATGGAAGGATACTCAGCAACAACCAACAGCCTCTCCATGGTTTTGGTATTCAAGGTTTCTGCAGACTTCCAAGAAACAAATTTCAAAAATGTCCCATGACTTTTTCATGACTTTTTGAAAAGTTTGAGGACATTTAGTCATTGAAATCTGTGAAAATTTACAACTGCTTCACACTGCTAGGGGTGTCAGGCTTCTCCTGTTCATGGCAACAGACAGCAGAGCTCTGGCTTTGCATCTCCAGCTCAATGGCGTTGCACCCAGTCAAGAGAAGTAACTCGGCACGCCATGTGACAGGAAGTGATCTCTCACACATCTATAATCATGAACGAAAAACAAGCCCATGCAGAAATTAAAAAAAACTTTTCCAGGACTTTTCAGTTTTAGTCAAAATTTCAAATATTTTCAATGCCCTTGAAAAATAGTTTGCAAATTTCAACACTTCTCCAGGTTTTTAATGACCACTAAACCCAGGGTGTTGCACCAACACATTTCCAAAGCATGACAATGAATCAAGACACAAATTTAATTGTTGTCACTGCTGTTGTCATTCATCATCATCATCATCATCATCATCATCATCATCATCATCATCATCATCATCATCATCATCATCATCATCACCATCATAACTGTTTTTGTTGATGTCACTATAATTACTACTCAGTTGTTCTAGATGGTGTAGTAACTGTTGAAATGCAAAGTGTAACATATAAACATTATTACCAAATTGTAAGTGATTAATACAAATACAAAAAAACAAAACAAAGAAAAACTGAGAGAAAAGAAGAAAGAAAAACAGAGAGAAAAGAAGAAAGAAAGAAAGAAAGAAAGAAAGAAAGAAAGAGAAAGAAAGAAAGAAAGAAAGAAAGAAAGAAAGAAAAGAAAGAAAGAAAGAAAGAAAGAAAGAAAGAAAGAAAGAAAGAAAGAAAGAAAGAAAGAAAGAAAGAAAGAAAGAAAGAAAGAAAGAAAGAAGAAAGAAAGAAAGAAAGAAAGAAAGAAAGAAAGAAAGAAAGAAAGAAAGAAAGAAAGAAAGAAAGAAAGAAAGAAAGAAGAAAGAAAGAAAGAAAAAAGAAAAAGACTTGCAGCCAGGAATCCAAATAGTGAATGGGACATGGTTTACAAAAGACTACTTGGCAATATGCTGTGCAAGTCTCCCTGACATCAAAACTTGAATATTGGCACACAGGCACCATTTAGGCAGTACAAAGTTAAGTTTTGCCACAAAGTTTCCTTACACACCTTTAAGATTACATCTGAGCAAGTGTTCACATAAACTCGGCATTGCCTCAGCTAAATTTCCACACCTTACAGTGAAAAAAATTCTAACATGTGCCACAGCTTCATGTACTCCTCAATGCACACTGTATATCTGCTCAACACCACAACTTCCTGCCAGGACTTGATGGGTTGAGCCACTCACACAGAATGCTACATGCTTCTGTGAAATGAACTACCCTGAGCAACATATTCTTGGAACCAACAGCTGATCACTCCAATCAAAAGTAAGTTTGAGGATACACAAAATAAGTCTGGTGTGAACAAAGAATTATAAATGTATACAGAACACGCTACCATCTTCGCTTTAAGCAACATAATCAGAACCAGTTTGTGCTGTGACACATGGTGAGCAATAAATAACAGTGGGAAAACTGGTACTCATCAGGGCATGCTGAGGACATGCACTGGGGGAGCACAGTCTTCTGGCTGGGTATTTCATGTCATGTCCTTCCTTACCGTCCTCCTCCTCTGCCGTGTTCCTGGCTCCAACCATCTGGTACTTGTAGGAGGCCGCCATGATGCGGGAGCGAAGCCGGGTGAGGGGGGTAGCAGGGGTGCTCTCCTCCTCGGCCATGGGGGTGTGGGATGTTTGTGAGGGTTGTGACGTCCTGTCACCGTGGACTCCAGTGCGTGGTTTTCTGTCACGCTTTACCGCACACCCAGGGGAAATGGCCCCTGTGTGTCACGCCTGAGTGACTTGTCACAGTTGATAGGGCATGCTGGACGAAGGACAGATCATCGATGACAGTCGGCTCTTGCTCACCGTGGGCTGGTCAGCGGTGGATGACCCAAGATGACCGTCCGGTCTCCTCTCTCTCCTGTTCCCCCTTCCCTGAGCACTAACGCCCTGAATGAAATAGGAAGTGATTCGTTGTGCAAAGGAGTTGATTTGACGTCAAAAGCTAGGCACTCCCACCTCACCGGTAGGCAAATCGTAGGCTTCCCCGTCTTTACACGGGATAACATGATAATCTGTCACTTATTAACCATTACGGACCTTTTCGTCTGCTCGTGAAAAACTTGCACAGATGGAGAGAGAGAGAGAGAGAGAGAGAGAGAGAGAGAGAGAGAGAGAGAGAGAGAGTAGAGAGAGAGAGAGAGAGGTGGACGGACGGACAGATGGACGGACAGACAGACGGGGACAGACGGACAAACACACAGACACAGACACAGAAGCAGACGGACGGACAGACAGAACACCGCCCAGACAGACTGTCAGACAGAATCACAGATTGACAGAAGACAGAACACTCAGAGGACAGGACACACACACACACGCACGCACGCACACACACACACACACACACGCACACACGCACACACACGCACGTCTCTGCAGCAGCAGAAACATATCTACTTAAGTGTCCGTGCATTACATTTAACTCGAGTCTTTTTCACCAATGAAAATGACATGCGCATCTTAATTTGTGAATATAAGAGCAACATTCTCCCTAGATTAGTTTAAACTATAAGCACATGCAATGCATGTGTATGTGTGTGTGTGTGTGTGTGTGTGTGTGTGTGTGTGTGTGTGTGTGTGTGTGTGCGCGCGCGCGCGCGTGTGTGTGTGTAGTTGTGGTGTGTGTATAAAAATATAGGAAATACATCAGCTTCCTAGGACACCTTAGAAAGCTCGAATAGCGCAAAATCATACAAGTCCAAGGATAATTTTATCTTCACTCTCACACACTACAGCCCCACACACAACACTCCCACACACAGCACTCCCACACACAGCACTCCCACACACAGCACTCCCACACACAGCACTCACACACAGCACTCACACACACAGCACTCACACACACAGCACTCACACACACAGCACTCACACACACAGCACTCACACACACCGCTCTCACAGCTTGGTGCCAAAACTAACACTAGATAATTCATGCAGAATACACTCTGTGTTATTTGAAGCTGCAACACCAGATTTCAAAGATGGGTACCGGAACACAGATCAGTGACGTAGAAAATCACAGCATCTGCATGCACGCAAAGCAGAGTCACAGGCTTCAACAGAGGATGACTGATGGTGAAATTAACATCATTATCGTTGCAGGCAAAATGTCACACCACTTAACAGTTCCGACTTCCAGCAGATACAATTCTTCTCCATAGCTAACACCGCAGTGCCTGCTGATACATGCATAGCAGTCCAGAAACAAATTTCCCTTGCTTCAAATGTCAGCTGTAGCACACACGTTCAGCCTGCCTGTCACCTGTTTCGTATGGCATCAGTGGAAGTGCAGTGTGAGATCAGTGAGAGTGCAGAGTGGGATCAGTGGGAGTGCAGTGTGAGATCAGTGGGAGTGCCGTGAGGGATCAGTGGAAGTGCAGTGTGAGATCACTGGGAGTGCCGTGTGGGATCAGTGGGAGTGCCGTGTGAGATCAGTGGGAGTGCAGAGTGAGATCAGTGGAAGTGCCGTGTGGGATCAGTGAGAGTGCCGTGTGGCATCAGTGGGAGTGCCGTACGTGTGGGATCAGTGGGAGTGCAGTGTGGGATCAGTGGGAGTGCAGTGTGGGATCAGTGAGAGTGCCGCGTGGCATCAGTGGGAGTGCCGTGTGGGATCAGTGGGAGTGCAGTGTGGGATCAGTGAGAGTGCCGCGTGGCATCAGTGGGAGTGCAGTGTGGGATCAGTGGGAGTGCAGTGTGGGATCAGTGAGAGTGCCGCGTGGCATCAGTGGGAGTGCCGCGTGGCATCAGTGGGAGTGCCGTGTGGGATCAGTGGGAGTGCAGAGTGGGATCAGTGGGAGTGCAGTGTGGGATCAGTGGGAGTGCCGTGTGGGATCAGTGGGAGTGCCGTGTGAGATCAGTGGGAGTGCAGTGTGGGATCAGTGGGAGTGCAGTGTGGGATCAGTGGGAGTGCCGTGTGAGATCAGTGGGAGTACAGTGTGGGATCAGTGAGAGTGCCGCGTGGCATCAGTGGGAGTGCCGCGTGGCATCAGTGGGAGTGCCGTGTGGGATCAGTGGGAGTGCAGTGTGGGATCAGTGGGAGTGCAGTGTGGGATCAGTGGGAGTGCCGTGTAAGATCAGTGGGAGTGCAGTGTGGGATCAGTGGGAGTGCAGTGTGGGATCAGTGGGAGTGCAGTGTGTGATCAGTGGGAGTGCCGTGTGTGATCAGTGGGAGTGCAGAGTGAGATCAGTGGGAGTGCCGTGTGAGATCAGTGGGAGTGCCGTGTGAGATCAGTGGGAGTGCAGAGTGAGATCAGTGGAAGTGCCGTGTGGGATCAGTGAGAGTGCCGTGTGGCATCAGTGGGAGTGCCGTACGTGTGGGATCAGTGGGAGTGCAGTGTGGGATCAGTGGGAGTGCAGTGTGGGATCAGTGAGAGTGCCGCGTGGCATCAGTGGGAGTGCCGTGTGGGATCAGTGGGAGTGCAGTGTGAGATCAGTGGGAGTGCCGTGTGAGATCAGTGGGAGTGCCGTGAGGGATCAGTGGGAGTACAGTGTGGGATCAGTGGGAGTGCAGTGTGGGATCAGTGGGAGTACAGTGTGGGATCAGTGGGAGTGCCGTGTGGGATCAGTGGGAGTGCCGTGTGAGATCAATTCAGTGGGAGTGCGGTGGGATCAGTGAGAGTGCAGTGTGGGATCAGTGGGAGTGCAGTGTGGGATCAGTGAGTGTGCAGTGTGTGATCAAAGGGAGTACAGAGTGGAATCAGATCAGTGGGAGTGCCGTGTGGAATCAGTGGGAGTGCGGTGGGATCAGTGGGAGTGCAGTGTGGAATCAGTGGGAGTGCGGTGGGATCAGTGGGAGTGCAGTGTGAGATCAGTGGGAGTACAGTGTGGGATCAGTGAGTGTGCAGTGCTGGTTCAGTGGGAGTGCATTGTCGGTTCAGTGGGAGTGCAGTAGCATTTTGGAAACTTGTCCTTTGTGTGCACGTAGTTCTGTTAATTAAGTGTGTCACAAATAGTACTGTCTGTCTTTCTTTGTCTCTGTCTCTCTCTCTCTCAGACAGATATACATTGATGTAGACACATGTACGGCGCCTGTGCACGTGTTTGCACACTTGTTGCTGCAAATAAATGTTCCTGGGCTAAGTTTTCCATGTTCGTGGTGTGTGTGTGTGTGTGTGTGTGTGTGTGTGTGTGTGTGCGTGTGTGTGTGTGAGGTGGTGGTGGTGTGCGTGTATGTAACTGTGTGTGCGTTTACGTGTGTGTACAATGTCGCGCAAGTCATGCAGTTTCTTTTCTTTGCCTCTAAGTTTGAAAATACCAGTGTCTGAAAAACAAACCTCACCCACTCTGCAGGCTGCGCTGCGCTGTGGAGTTGAGGGCGTGCGACAAAGGATGCATGCATAATCCTGCATCATCTCGCAATCATCTCAGCCTGCACAAAACACGCACAACACACAAGTACAATCTCGCGTCGATCGCGACGGCGTGTACTATAGTCAGTTTCAAAAAGCGGCAGGGCCACGGACTGTGTTTTATTGATGTGAAGCATTTACCTTCGGCAGTAAATCCGTTGGGAGTTACTGGCAAGGATACGTGGAGACGTTTTCGAGTTTTACGTCGATTCAACCTCTCGTCAGATTAGGCAACAAAGGTAGAGTCAATACGTGAAGTGGGTGAACGTCAGTGCACAGGTGTCGGTAACTACGTTTCATTTGCAACGTCGCACGTTCAGTCATCCTTTCGATCTTCTCTCCTTTCACGTGTAAATGCTTGCCAAGAACTCATACTACACAAACAAACGAAATAAAAAGTTAATCTCGTGCGTGACAATGGAAATAATACATTCGTACGCCAGGCAAACATTCCACAAAGATCACATATTCTTGCCAAACATGCGAAAAAGAGAGATCAAAAGACTCGATGTTTTTATTTGACGCAAACAAAATAGACCTGTGATAAGGTGCACCTATCAGCAAGTATATTGTACATCTGCAGTTCTCATCCTCTATTCAGTTGTCCCTGCTTCTGCCTCTCCCACCCCCCTATCATGTGTGTCAGACCTCTCTCCAACCCCCCCTCTGACCGCTCTGCGACCCCTCCTCTGCTGAGGTGTGATTGTTGGTGCAGCTGCCCTGTCAGTCATTCCTTACATTAGCGTGACCCCTGGCTAGTGAGGCTGAAATGGTCGTTATGGGCAACATTTCCGGACACTGTACCTGAGGTACTCTGTCCGATAACTTATGAGAGCTTTAAAGCCACACTCCCTTGATTTGATTTTCGTATTTTGGCTCCAAAGTCATCTTCATCCATGCACAAACCATCCCAGAAAATATGAAACTTATAAATGTTACCGAAGTATTTCAAAATCATTTTTTAATCTATCGGACAGAGTACCTCAGGTACAGTGTCTGGAAATGTTGCCCATAACGACCATTTCAGCGCTAGTGAGGCGTCCTCCCACTCTGTCATCTGAATTGTAACATTTTGACTATAAATCTGATGTTTTCCCTCAAGTAAGACAACTACTTGCAACGGCATGTGATTCATTCAATAGACTGTGTTATGCTGAATGAGGCAACATTTGTAAGAAGTCATTTCAAAGTAATTTAAATTAAGTAATTTCTCTTTTCTGCCAAATGAAAGCACAACCCAGGAACCAGGGTTAGGATCTGGGAAATAATCTACACCCTGGCTCCTGTGAGGTCCGTGCATTCCCTTGTTAAGGGGGAATGGCACACAAGTTGAGAGAGACCACTGCCACCATGTTCTAGAGAGACCACTGCCACCACGGTCTAGAGAGACCACTGCCACCACGGTCTTGGGTTGGTCCAGGCCATTATCATCAGGCCTCGGACCAGCCAGAAGCTCCTGTACCCATGGGTGAAAAAATAAAGCTGTGAAAAGCAGCTACGATTTTGTCTCATACCTGCGCCCTGCTACCATCATGCCTTATTCCACTCCACCACAGATCTAGCAGACACCAAAGCACGGCCGATACGTGATCGAGCTGGTCATCCAGTCCTTCAATCAGGGCTTTGCAACGGACAAGCGCCGTTCCAATGACCAAACCAATGACGTTACAGAGCTACTTTCACGTGAATAAAAACAGAGACATTATCTTTGATCAAAACTAGGAAGTGTCTATGAAGATGGCAGTTTCCAGAGCCCCAGATGTGCAAACGGTTCACAGGCTGTGTGCACAGTTCCAACTAATAAGAGATGACGGCACCTGCAAACTTCCTCATCGATTCACTCATAGGTAACTGCAGGTTGTGCTATAGTTAATACTGGTCGCCTTGGCTACAGCACACAGGAAGCTACATGGAAACCGGGGAGAGGGGGGGGGGGGGGGGGGGGGGGGGGGGGGGGGGGGGGGGGAGAGAGATGATTGTTTATTTGCGGCCGACGACCCATCATGTAGGTATATACACATATGTACAAATTTATAAACATTAGCGTATAAGTTGTAGTCATACTAAAATATTTTCTTCTGATAAGAAAGTGACATATCAAAACTCTTTAATATGTGATTACATTTAAAACAAGAAGGGCAAAGCCCATACGACTCACATGCTTGACCTTGACCTTTATATGACCTTGACCTTCAGGTGACCTTCAAGGTCAAGGTCAAACAACTAAACCTACCAATGACATCATACACAAAGAAATGCTTTACACATTTTTCCTACCAAAATACATGTGACCTTCACCCAAGGTCAAGGTCATCCAAGGTCATGCAACACAAAGCTGTTAATTCAAGACATAGGAAGCACAATGGTGCTTATTGGCACTTTCTACCATGAGATATAGTCACTTTTAGTGGTTCACTACCCCATTTTGGTCACATTTCATAAGGGTCAAAGTGACCTTGACCTTGATGATATGTGAACAAATGTGTCTCATGATGAAAGTATAACATGTGCCCCACATAATTATTAAGTTTGAAACAGTTATCTTCCATAGTTCAGGGTCAAGGTCACTTCAAAATATGTATACAATCCAACTTTGAAGAGCTCCTGTGACCTTGACCTTAAAGCAAGGTCAACCAAACTGGTATCAAAAGATAGGGCTTGCTTTGACCTATATACCACTTGTAGCTAAGGTCGCCATTCTCAATAACGTGGGAGAAAATTGGGAAAATGTGAAAAATGACTGTTTTTGAGACCACATTTATGGCTCCTGTGACCTTGACCTTGAAGCAAGGTCAAGTCACTATGTATGTTTTTGGAGGCCTTGTCATTATACACCATCATGCCACATTTGGTGTTGATAGACTTAATAGTCTCCGAGAAAAATCCAACGTTTTAGTTTTTTTTAACGCCCGGATGCCCGGACGCCCGGACGAAACGGCTCAGTACATAGACTCACTTTTGCTTCGCATGTGAGTCAATAAAATGAAATATATGTACACCAAGGAAAAATATTCCACGTATCAATTTTTAGTCTAACGCTCATATTGAGCGTCTGATAGGAACTGACGAGAGAAGAAAAGAGAGAGAGAATTTGAACTTGAACTATTTTTATCAGGCCCACCATGTCATGGACACTTAGAGGTTTACGTGAGGTAACGACGTTATGTTGGAGAGCTTCTGGTCTCTGAGATTAAGGCGCAGTAAATATACATAACTACATCTCTTGTTTTTCTGGGGTCTTCTCCCTGTACTAAATGTATACAGCTATTGTGTGCATTTTTCTTAAGATATCTCTCAAGATATTTCTTTCGAAGTTCGGTATAGACAGGGCAATGTAGGATAAAGTGAGAGAGAGAGAGAGAGAGAGAGAGAGAGAGAGAGAGAGAGAGAGAGAGAGAGAGAGAGAGAGAGAGAGAGAGAGAGAGAGAGAGAGAGAGAGGGACACTGCCCTGTACAGGCAGCAAGACAGGCACACTGCTCTGTACAGGTAGCAAGACAGGGACACTGCTCTGTACAGGCAGCAAGACAGGGACACTGCCCTGTACAGGCAGCAAGACAGGGACACTGCCCTGTACAGGCAGCAAGACAGGGACACTGCTCTGTACAGGCAGCAAGACAGGGACACTGCCCTGTACAGGTAGCAAGACAGGGACACTGCTCTGTACAGGCAGCAAGACAGGGACACTGCCCTGTACAGGCAGCAAGACAGGCACACTGTCCTGTACAGGCGGCAAGACAGGGACACTGCTCTGTACAGGCAGCAAGACAATGACACTGCTCTGTACAGGTAGCAAGACAGGGACACTGCTCTGTACAGGCAGCAAGACAGGGACACTGCCCTGTACAGGCAGCAAGACAGGGACACTGCTCTGTACAGGCAGCAAGACAGGGACACTGCTCTGTACAGGCAGCAAGACAGGGACACTGCTCTGTACAGGCAGCAAGACAGGGACACTGCTCTGTACAGGCAGCAAGACAGGGACACTGCTCTGTACAGGCAGCAAGACAGGGACACTGCTCTGTACAGGCAGCAAGACAGGGACACTGCCCTGTACAGGCAGCAAGACAGGGACACTGCTCTGTACAGGCAGCAAGACAGGGACACTGCTCTGTACAGGCAGCAAGACAGGGACACTGCTCTGTACAGGCAGCAAGACAGGGACACTGCTCTGTACAGGCAGCAAGACAGGGACACTGCCCTGTACAGGCAGCAAGACAGGGACACTGCTCTGTACAGGCAGCAAGACAGGGACACTGCTCTGTACAGGCAGCAAGACAGAGACACTGCCTGTACAGGCAGCAAGACAGGGACACTGCCCTGTACAGGCAGCAAGACAGGGACACTGCCCTGTACAGGCAGCAAGACAGGGACACTGCTCTGTACAGGCAGCAAGACAGGGACACTGCCCTGTACAGGCAGCAAGACAGGGACACTGCCCTGTACAGGCAGCAAGACAGGGACACTGCTCTGTACAGGCAGCAAGACAGGGACACTGCTCTGTACAGGCAGCAAGACAGGGACACTGCCCTGTACAGGCAGCAAGACAGGGACACTGCTCTGTACAGGCAGCAAGACAGGGACACTGCTCTGTACAGGCAGCAAGACAGGGACACTGCCCTGTACAGGCAGCAAGACAGGGACACTGCCCTGTACAGGCAGCAAGACAGGGACACTGCCCTGTACAGGCAGCAAGACAGGGACACTGCCCTGTACAGGCAGCAAGACAGGGACACTGCTCTGTACAGGCAGCAAGACAGGGACACTGCTCTGTACAGGCAGCAAGACAGGGACACTGCCCTGTACAGGCAGCAAGACAGGGACACTGCCCTGTACAGGCAGCAAGACAGGGACACTGCCCTGTACAGGCAGCAAGACAGGGACACTGCTCTGTACAGGCAGCAAGACAGGGACACTGCCCTGTACAGGCAGCAAGACAGGGACACTGCCCTGTACAGGCAGCAAGACAGGGACACTGCCCTGTACAGGCAGCAAGACAGGGACACTGCTCTGTACAAGCAGCAAGACATGCACACTGCCCTGTACAGGCAGCAAGACAGGCACACTGCCCTGTACAGGCAGCAAGACAGGCACACTGCTCTGTACAGGTAGCAAGACAGGGACACTGCCCTGTACAGGTAGCAAGACAGGGGCACTGCCCTGTACAGGCAGCAAGACAGGGACACTGCTCTGTACAGGCAGCAAGACAGGGACACTGCCCTGTACAGGCAGCAAGACAAGGACACAGCCCTGTACAGGCAGCAAGACAGGGACACAACCCTGTACAGGCAGCAAGACAGGGACACTGCTCTGTACAAGCAGCAAGACAGGGACACTGCTCTGTAAAGGCAGCAAGACAGGGACACTGCTCTGTACAGGCAGCAAGACAGGGACACTGCTCTGTACAGGCAGCAAGACAGTGACACTGCCCTGTACAGGCAGCAAGACAGGGACACTGCTCTGTACAGGCAGCAAGACAGGGACACTGCTCTGTACAGGCAGCAAGACAGGGACACTGCCCTGTACAGGCAGCAAGACAGGGACACTGCCCTGTACAGGCAGCAAGACAGGGACACTGCTCTGTACAGGCAGCAAGACAGGGACACTGCCCTGTACAGGCAGCAAGACAGGGACACTGCTCTGTACAGGCAGCAAGACAGGGACACTGCTCTGTACAAGCAGCAAGACAGGGACACTGCTCTGTAAAGGCAGCAAGACAATGACACTGCTCTGTACTGAGGTAGCAAGACAGGGACACTGCCCTGTACAGGCAGCAAGACAGGGACACTGCTCTGTACAGGCAGCAAGACAGAGACACTGCCCTGTACAGGCAGCAAGACAGGGACACTGCTCTGTACAGGCAGCAAGACAGGGACACTGCTCTGTACAAGCAGCAAGACAGGGACACTGCTCTGTACAAGCAGCAAGACAGGCACACTGCTCTGTACAGGCAGCAAGACAGGGACACTGTCCTGTACAGGCAGCAAGACAGGGACACTGCTCTGTACAAGCAGCAAGACAGGGACACTGCCCTGTACAGGCAGCAAGACAGGGACACTGTCCTGTACAGGCAGCAAGACAGGGACACTGCCCTGTACAGGCAGCAAGACAGGGACACTGCTCTGTAAAGGCAGCAAGACAATGACACTGCCCTGTACAGGCAGCAAGACAGGGACACTGCCCTGTACAGGCAGCAAGACAGGGACACTGCTCTGTACAGGCAGCAAGACAGGGACACTGCTCTGTACAGGCAGCAAGACAGGCACACTGCCCTGTACAGGCAGCAAGACAGGGACACTGCTCTGTACATGCAGCAAGACAGGGACACTGCTCTGTAAAGGCAGCAAGACAGGGACACTGCTCTGTACAGGCAGCAAGACAGGGACACTGCTCTGTACAGGCAGCAAGACAGGGACACTGCCCTGTACAGGCAGCAAGACAGGCACACTGCCCTGTACAGGCAGCAAGACAGGGACACTGCTCTGTAAAGGCAGCAAGACAGGGACACTGCTCTGTACAGGCAGCAAGACAGGGACACTATTCTGTACAGGCAGCAAGACAGGGACACTGCCCTGTACAGGCAGCAAGACAAGGGACACTGCCCTGTACAGGCAGCAAGACAGGGACACTGCCCTGTACAGGCAGCAAGACAGGGACACTGCTCTGTACAGGCAGCAAGACAGGGACACTGCCCTGTACAGGCAGCAAGACAGGGACACTGCCCTGTACAGGCAGCAAGACAGGGACACTGCTCTGTACAGGCAGCAAGACAGGCACACTGCTCTGTACAGGCAGCAAGACAGGGACACTGCCCTGTACAAGCAGCAAGACAGGGACACTGCCCTGTACAGGCAGCAAGGCATGCACACTGCCCTGTACAGGCAGCAAGACAGGCACACTGTCCTGTACAGGCAGCAAGACAGGCACACTGTCCTGTACAGGCAGCAAGACAGGGACACTGCCCTGTACAGGCAGCAAGACAAGGACACTGCCCTGTACAGGCAGCAAGACAGGGACACTGCTCTGTACAGGCAGCAAGACAGGGACACTGCTCTGTACAGACAGCAAGACAGGGACACTGCTCTGTACAGGTAGCAAGACAGGGACACTGCTCTGTACAGGTAGCAAGACAGGGACACTGCTCTGTACAGGCAGCAAGACAGGGACACTGCTCTGTACAGGCAGCAAGACAAGGACACTGCTCTGTACAGACAGCAAGACAGGGACACTGCCCTGTACAGGCAGCAAGGCAGGCACACTGCCCTGTACAGGCAGCAAGACAGGCACATTGCCCTGTACAGGCAGCAAGACAGGGACACTGCTCTGTACAGGCAGCAAGACAATGACACTGCCCTGTACAGGCAGCAAGACAGAGACACTGCCCTGTACATGCAGCAAGACAGGGACAGAGCTGTGCAGAGCTTGACACAAGGTTTAAGTCATTTCCTAGATGCTCATAACTGTCCAGGGGGAAACTCCTGTAAGATTGGAGGCAGCTGGTTTAACACCTGTTCATTGATTGCTGCCAACTGCCTTTATGTCTTTCCTTGCTCCCCCTCACATGCACTGCACTCAGAAACTGCTTTACTGGTTGGCTCAAGGGGTGCAACACTCTCCAGCCACCACCACCCCTCTCCCACCCCCAATTCACTCTCTCCAGCCCCCACTCACCCTCTTCCCGCCACCACCTGACCTCTCCCACCCCCAACCCACCCTCTCCCACTCACCACCCGACCCCTCACATCCCCCCCACACTCCCGTTCCGAAACTCAGTATCCTTCAGACACCTTGGTAAAACTAAAAGGTACAAAGGTACAAATATCATAAAGTGATTAGAGTGTAGCGGGTTACAATTAAGAACTAAAATACCATTGGTGAGGGTGACAAGATTTTTTTTATGACAGTCTAATTTAAGAAAAATCACAGAGAAACGGTAATAATATTGCATATTCCTGCGAAACTCAATTGGCAACAGGTGTCTGTGTTGACAAAAGATCATTTATAACTCTCAGTGTCACAAAATCTATTTCAGTGAAGGGTTACATATATCATGTTCCTGGAAAATTCATCCTAAATGTCAATTATTTTCCTGAACTGCTGATAAAAACCGCTGACGCTGAACCTCCAGGTTTTGGCACCAAAAAAAAGATCGGGTTCGAACCCGCAACCTCTCGAGAAAAGAGGGGGAAAAAACACACCAAAAAACACAAACAAGAAGGGCAAAGCCCATATGACTCACATGCTTGACCTTGACCTTTATATGACCTTGACCTTCAGGTGACCTTCAAGGTCAAGGTCAAACAACTAAACCTACCAATGACATCATACACTAAGAAATCCTTTACACATTTTTCCTACCAAAATACATGTGACCTTCACCCAAGGTCAAGGTCATCCAAGGTCATGCAACACAAAGCTGTTAATTCAAGACATAAGGAAGCACAATGGTGCTTATTGGCACTATCTACCATGAGATTATGGTCACTTTTAGTGGTTAACTACCCATTTTGGTCACATTTCATAAGGGTCAAAGTGACCTTGACCTTGATGATATGTGACCAAATGTGTCTCATGATGAAGGTATTTGCCCCACATAATTATTAAGTTTGAAACAGTTATCTTCCATAGTTCAGGGTCAAGGTCACTTCAAAATATGTATACAATCCAACTTTGAAGAGCTCCTGTGACCTTGACCTTGAAGCAAGGTCAACCAAACTGGTAGCAAAAGATAGGGCTTACTTTGCCCTATATACCATATATAGGTCAGGTATCTAATCTCAAAAACTTCAGAGAAAATTGAGAAAATGTGAAAAATGACTGTTTTTAGACAACATTTATGGTCCCTTCGACCTTGACCTTGAAGCAAGGACAAGTCACTATGTATGTTTTTTGAGGCCTTGTCATCATACACCATCATGCCACATTTGGTATTGATAGACTTAATAGTCTCCGAGAAAAATCCAACGTTAAAGTTTTTGGACGCCCGGACCGGACGCCCGGACGGACGAAACGGGTGAGTACATAGACTCACTTTTGCTTCGCATGTGAGTCAAAAAACAGGTCGGGTTCGAACCAGCAACATCTCGAAAAAAGAGGGGAAAAAAAGTTTCAGCGCGGATTCGAACCCATTCACGCATGACCTAACGTTACAATAATCCAACGCTTTACCATCTGAGCCATTCGGCAACTGACGTTACTACGTGTTTGTAAAACAATTATAACGTTCTTTTCCGTAAACTCCCTCGCTTCGTATTTTGCACTGTAAATTGTAGAAAAATGGATGATAGTTCATGAAATTTGAGTGGTCTTGTACATTTTAGGATACTCAAGGTCTATTTCTGCCAAGTTTAATATTGATTCACTGCCATTAGGCCACGTGAACAGACTACCAAGTTGTTGCGCTCAGACGGAGTGGCTGTTCGAAGGTTCGGACCGGCCGCGCGGGTGGACAATTTTGACTGTAAAATGGTATTTTTTAAAGCAAAGGCGATTTTTTTCTTCTGGAGGATCACGAAAACTATTTATGTAATTAGTGAGTGCTCGTACAGCGTGGGAGAAACACTGCTGGTGACGGGAGTGAAGGAAAAGGCGAAATATTATCGCCATTCTGTCAACTGACATTTCAGGGGGGGTGTTCGAGTTTACGACCTAAATAAATCACTTTCTTTTCAAACCTCGATTCTGAAAATTTTATATACATTCAATCGGACCTAACTTCCAGTAAGTGTGCAAAATGTCAAGGAAATCCGTCCACCAGTTTTTGAGATATCAGCCGTTAAGTCGGAACAGACAGACACACAGACAGACAGATAAAGTCTGTAGGACCTCCAGTAAACCTGGAGGGATAATTTGTAGAAAATTTTCAACAGAGAAGTAATAGGGCAGTATCATTCAATTCAGAGTTGATAAGGGAATAAAAATTGTGGCTATGGTAACCAAACCCATTTTCCCCCTGCCAACACTAATTTATTTTTCCTATCATGAAGATAAATAAAAGAGAAAGATATCAAAGATAAACAACAAACTGTATGCTGTCCCATCTTCCCTAAGAGCAGCAAATACGTATTTTCAACTAGAAAGAAAAATTGATCTTTATTCAGATGAAACTACTGTGTACATGACATTTCTTAAAATGCACGCGTGTGCATGCACACACACACACACACACACACACACACACACACACACACACAGAGGTGCAGTCTCAATCTGCCCTCTTTTAACACGGAGATGAAAACAATTTGGGCCTATCTACTAACACTATTTCTTGTTGTTGCCATGTTACCTTAACTAACCACAGCAATTTATTAGTGGTGGGTGGGTGGGGCTAAGGTTAAAGGTAAATGGGAAGTGCTAGTTTTACAGATAATTACTTCCACTGATGGTTAGACTTCCACACTACTAGTGAACTCGTTTAGAGGAGAGGGATGTGAGAAAGACAGCGCAGACTACACACAAGCTGACGGACCACAGCATATCTGACTGGCCGCATTTTTACACAGGTATTTTCAAGCATAAATCCCTATGTAAAAACACAGCCAATCAGATGCTCTGGCCTGCCTGCTTCTGTGTTACTTCACTGTCTTTGCTGCATCCCTCTCCTCAGATGTCCACTAGTGTGGCCTGCCTGCTTCTGTGTTACTTCACTGTCCTTGCTGCATCCCTCTCCTCAGATGAATCCACTAGTGTGGCCTGCCTGCTTCTGTGTTACTTCACTGTCCTTGCTGCATCCCTCTCCTCAGATGAGTCCACTAGTGTGGCCTGCCTGCTTCTGTGTTACTTTGAGTCCACTAGTGTGGCCTGTCTGCTTCTGTGTTACTTCACTGTCCTTGCTGTATCCCTCTCCTCAGATGAGTCCACTAGTGTGGCCTGCCTGCTTCTGTGTTACTTCACTGTCCTTGCTGCATCCCTCTCCTCAGATGTCCACTAGTGTGGCCTGTCTGCTTCAGTGTTACTTCACTGTCCTTGCTGCATCCCTCTCCTCAGATGTCCACTAGTGTGGCCTGCCTGCTTCTGTGTTACTTCACTGTCCTTGCTGCATCCCTCTCCTCAGATGAGTCCACTAGTGTGGCCTGTCTGCTTCTGTGTTACTTCACTGTCCTTGCTGCATCCCTCTCCTCAGATGAGTCCACTAGTGTGGCCTGTCTGCTTCTGTGTTACTTCACTGTCCTTGCTGCATCCCTCTCCTCAGATGTCCACTAGTGTGGCCTGCCTGCTTCTGTGTTATTTCACTTTCCTTGCTGCATCCCTCTCCTCAGATGAGTCCACTAGTGTGGCCTGCCTGCTTCTGTGTTATTTCACTTTCCTTGCTGCATCCCTCTCCTCAGATGTCCACTAGTGTGGCCTGTCTGCTTCTGTGTTATTTCACTTTCCTTGCTGCATCCCTCTCCTCAGATGAGTCCACTAGTGTGGCCTGTCTGCTTCTGTGTTACTTCACTGTCCTTGCTGCATCCCTCTCCTCAGATGTCAACTAGTGTGGCCTGCCTGCTTCTGTGTTACTTCACTCACTGTCCTTGCTGCATCCCTCTCCTCAGATGAGTCCACTAGTGTGGCCTGTCTGCTTCTGTGTTATTTCACTTTCCTTGCTGCATCCCTCTCCTCAGATGAGTCCACTAGTGTGGCCTGCCTGCTTCTGTGTTACTTCACTGTCCTTGCTGCATCCCTCTCCTCAGATGAGTCCACTAGTGTGGCCTGCCTGCTTCTGTGTTACTTCACTGTCCTTGCTGCATCCCTCTCCTCAGATGAGTCCACTAGTGTGGCCGCCTGCCTGCGGAAAGTCTAACAAAACTTTTCTATAATGAAAAGGAAAAAATGAATTGAGAAACAAAAAGTATAAACAAACTGCATGCTGTCCCATCTTCTCTGTGAGCACTATTTAAGTCAATAAAGTATATTCAGCAAATGAATTTTTAAAATTATGTTTAAATTATGTCCTAAGTATGTACACATGAGATTTCTTAACACACACACACACACACACACACACACACACAATTGTAAGCAGTCTTGATCTGGCCTCCCTACCAATAAAATAAGTATACATATAAAAAAATTAATGGTTCAGCCCTAACTTGCCACTTAAACCACAACACCACCACTCCCCCCCCCCCCCCCCCCCCCCCCCCCCCCCCCCCCCCAACACACACACACACAAACTACACCCCCATACACTGAGCCAGTTTATGGACATGTATAGCTCACAATGTCCTTGTACATTTCACTGCAAAGATGACCATACAGATGACAATGAGTTCAAAGCGTAGCACACATGACCACAATGTATGCACGCACAGCACACTGTATGTGCGCACAGCACACTGTATGTGCGCACAGCACACTGTATGCATGCACAGCACACTGTATGCATGCACAGCACACTGTATGCACGCACATCACACTGTATATGACATACACGAGAGAGAGAGAGAGAGAGAGAGAGAGAGAGAGAGAGAGAGAGAGAGAGAGAGAGAGAGAGAGAGAGAGAGAGAGAAAGATGCATAGCACACATCCGAGTGCACAGCACACCATGTATAGATCTATCTCACAACAACAACAACTACAGAGGTAAGCACTGAGTAAGTGTACACAGGTGATTTACAAAAAGACAAACCAGTGCCTGTCCCAAGATCACACATCACAGCACACAACTCAGTGAGCACCTCACCACACAAGTGACCAACAGATGACCTCACACAGATGATCACACATGGATAATCACACATGGATGATCACACATGGATAATCACACATGGATGATCACACATGGATGATCACACATGGATGAACACTCACTGATGAGCACAACAATATCTATTAGATGATAACACACCTTGAGAGCTTATCGTGTGCACTATGGATGGATGGATTGTACTTTACGGCCTATCAGCCTTTGCAGGCTATGTAAAGCCATTCAGCATGAAAATCACTAGAACAGTTTAAACACTTATCAAGGCACGTTGTCCCTAGTTATTCGCCTCTTATGAATCATGTATCATGTTAACTCGATGGGTCTATTCTGACCCTGAACCCACAGGGGGATCATGTGCATTACTTCCAATATAATGCTACTTCCAATATAATGCTACTTCCAATACTATGCTACTTCCAATACTATGCTACTTCCAATACTATGCTACTTCCAATACTATGCTACTTCCAATACTATGCTACTTCCAATACTACACCACCTCCAATACTACGCTACTTCAAATACTAATGACTACAAACTGAATCACAAATACATCATACTCTTCAACACATAGAAAAAAGTCATGGTGGTCGATTGATTTCCATTATAAAAAAAAGGTTTCTGGCCATCCAACTAACCTTAAACATTTTCAGCCTCTTCCACACTTTTTGGGGGGGCTTCTGAAAATAAAAAAATCTACACACACACGCACTCACACACACACACACACACACACACACACACACACACACACACACACACACACACACACACACACACACACACACAGACAGACACACACACACACACACACACACACACAGACACACACACACACACACACACACACACACACACACACACACACACACAGACACACACACACACACACACAGACAGACACACACACACACACACACACAGACAGACACACACACACACACACACACACACACACACACACACACACACACACACACACACACAGACAGACACACACACACACACAGACAGACACACACACACACACAGACACACACACAGACAGACACACACACACAGGGCACACCTTAAATGTGTAAATCCTTCACAAGAATTGATAACTTTTTACCTGTATTTTAAGCATCATTTTCCTATTGCATGAAGCATTGGGGTTTTGGAAACAAATTGTCATGTTTACATGTCTACAAAACTGCAACCTTTTCTTAAACTTTCTTCATCAATAATTACACAGTAATGATGACCATTTTTTTAACTCCCCAAGTTTTTTTACACACATATCAAACATGTGGACTCCAAAGTCTAAGGCTAAGCCTACAAGATTAATTCTACACAAGATTACTGATGCGATAGCATGTAGTCGTGGCTTGGTGGTTGAGGGGTCAGTGGGCTTGACCTGGTTGCGACTACTGAGTGCAGAGTTCAAAGCTGTGTAGATCACAGAGTTGCATCCATGAGCAAGGTGCTTTACTCACATTGCTTCTCCCCACCCAGGAGTAAAAAAGGTACCTGTGAGGGCTGAGCTGCAAAGTTGTGAAAGGAAACTTTGGCGAGTTTATCCGCAGCCTGTAGCCTGGTTGCAATCTCCCTGAAGAGTAGAGCTGTTATACAGTTACAGTGATAAGAGTAGCCCTAAGACCAGAGGGTAAATGCGTGTGGTATGGGCACCCATTGATGGGTGGAAAATTCTCAGTACAAAAAAGAGCACCTTTAGTTGTAAAGACAAATTGAGTCAGAATTGTGCATGCGCATTTTGGAGGCTTTTCTAGTCAGCCCAACAGCATAGGTGTACTTCAGAGAACAGAGACACCACATGTCTAGAGAGAGTGGGAGAAGGAGAGATTGTAATATTTAGGAAGAGCATGGGAGCGTGGAAGGGACTTTACAAAAGAACTTCATAAAAAGGGTTGCAGCCAGTGGATGGAGTGATAGTAAACTGGTGAAAGATGAGAAGGACAGATGCATAAAGAGGATAAATTTATAAAATGAGTTGCAAAGAGCAATGTGAAGACACTGAGGAGGGGGGAGGGGGGAGGGGGAGGGGGGGGGGGAGGGGGGGGGGGAGGGGGAGGGGAGGGGGAGGGGGGGGGGGAGGGGGAGGGGGAGGGGGAGGGGGGGGGGGGGGGGGGGGGGCATGTTACACTATAAATACCTAAAGGATACAGAATGCAGGACATTCTCTTGGTTAATAATGTTGTAAGACACTAAATGTCAGAACTTTTTTTAAATTTTAAGTTAACATATTTTCAGGTCCTCGTGATTTGTTTTTTCCCACCCTCATCTCCATCTCCCACAAGGCATCTGAACTCTGTACACACTGGCTGTACAGAATGCTCAACTCTCAACCCCCTCTCTATTTTCTCCACCCACCCCACCCCACCCCTCTCTCAGGCCTATCTGTGTACTTCTGCCTCATCAACCTACTTCTCAGAAAAATAATTGATTGCTCTTGTTGATACTCTGCAGTGCTGTAAAACCTCCTCCAGTCTTAAGAAACTGATCAGTTTCGTTGTCGCTGTTGTTTTTTTCCACATGAGTAGCAAAACTGACTTGGTTGAGATCCTCTCCATTCAAGATAACTTAATTCTTTTCCTGTATTTCCCGCCCTTCCCTGCCCCTCCTAAGTAGCACACTGAAAGTCTCATGTCTGTAGGAAATGCTAGCACAACCAATCCATCTCAAACTGTGGGAGGACAGCACACACAGCTTGGTTTGTTCCTGAACAATCGCTAGTCATTGAGCCTGCCTCCCCTCCATTGCAACCACCTGTCCCAAGTCCAATTTGCCACAGCTGTGCCCCGTACACTGCTGTCCTGCCACACAGGGTGACACAGACACAAGAGGAGAACAGATATATGAAATGTATATGCGGTCACAATGCTGGTTTCCCTGCACATGCAGAACATTGCTTTACATCCCACAGTCACACTACAATAGATCCACAGATACATGTCCACTCTGAATCCCTGTATGGGTGTGGCCTATGTAAATCTCACTGCAAACCGCTCTTGTCACAACACTGCTGTACATGCATCTGTGTTTCTTATCATTCCAGCTTGCTAAAGACAACATTTTCCAGAGGCTGAAAGAAAGATGGATAGATAGATGGATGCAGATTTACAGCTTATCAGCCTTTGTAGGCTATGTAAGGCAATTGAACAAGAAAACCAATCGAGCCAATCAACTTCCCTAGTTATTCAGGTATTGGGCAAGGAGACACAGTGGGTCTATTCTTACCCCCAACCCACAGGGGGAAGGCTGGGGGGAAGCAAGGCTGAACTCAACCAGTAGGTGGGAGGCAAAAAGACAGAAGTGGGGAGGAGGGTGGCAAGAAATTTGAAGGGGTGGAAGAGCAGGAATGAGAGGAGGAGGAGGGGGGAGGAGTAGGGGGAGGAGTAAGTGGGAGGATTAGGGGGGAGGAGTAGGGGAGTAGGAGGAGAAGGAGGAGGAGGAGGAGGAGGAGGAGGAGGAGGAGGAGGAGGAGGAGGAGGAGGAGGAGGAGGAGGAGGAGGAGGAGGAGGAGGAGGAGGAGGAGGAGGAGGAGGAAAAACTTGAGCAGGAGAAGTAGAAATGAGAACAGCAGGAGAAAGAGAAGCAGGAGAAAGAGAAGCAGGAGGAGAAGCAGGAGAAAAGTAGAAATAACAGAAGGAGGAGTGGGACTGCAATGGAAGGAAGAGGAGGAGGAAAATGCTATAAATACACTGGTGCAGTGTACGGGCAAAGAAATGGTTGAAATGTTTTGAGGAGTGTGATAGTAAGGGTGGATTTGTGGCAGTAGGCAGGGGAAAGGTAAAAAAAGTGACAAGTGTGCTTATGTGTGTGTGTTGATATGTGTTTGTATATGTGTGTGTGTGTGTGTGTGTGTACGAGTGTGTGTGTGTGTACGAGTGTGTGTACACGTGTGTATCATTGTATGCATGTGTGAGGATGTGCGTGCATGTGTGTGTGTGTGTGTGTGTGTGTGTGTGTGTGTGTGTGTGTGTGTGTGTGTATGGATGCATGTGTATTTGTGTGTGTGTGTATGTGCATGTGTGTGTGTGTGTGTGTGCATGTGTGTGTGTAGGCATGTGGATGAGTAATATGTGTGCGTGCTGGTGTAGTGCATATGTACACGAAAATACAAAAACACAACGTACCATTGTACGAATTTATTCAACAACTGAGGGTACACGTAGCATAGGAGCTCGCTGTGCCTTTTTGTAGGTTCCCCCCCCCCAACCCCACTCAATCAATGCGTTAAACAGCGGTGACAAAATCCGCGCTGTGCTCCAGGACACGTAGGTGTCATTCCAGCTTGCAGCTAGCGTGCTATCCGGCGACCGTAGCGTTCATCATACGGTGAACTCAACACGCAAAGTTTCCTCAAATCCAGAAGTACAACCGGGTACCTGTGAGGGAGGCAATGGCTGGCCTGAAGTGTGATTAACCCTTGTGATGGGCCAGAGCCTGCATGGGGTCAGGTACTCCTGTGAGTGAATTGGTGGCTGTTCCTGAGTGGGCGCCTTACCTGTCTGTCCTGTGCTGGTCGTCAGTGCCAGTAACGATGGATCAGGGTAAAGCATAAGTGGTTTAGTCCAGACGTGGTAAAATAAGTCACTATATGAAACAACGGCCCTTACCTTTGTCCACCTGTGGGTTCGGGGTGAGAACTGACCCACCTCGTCTCCCTAACGCATTCGTAAGAGCGAATACATAGGACCCAGGTACTTTATTTGCGTTTACTCTAACTGTTCCAGTGATTTTCGTGCTTAATGCCTTACATACGCTGACAAAGAACTGATAGGCCTAAACATCACCAGCCATCCATTACCTTTGTGTGTGCGTCTGCAGACATCCACGGAGAGCGAGGCGAGGAGATTGTTGCCATGGGACGAAACAAATAGAGACGGCATCGCAGAGTCGCTTGTGGATATGCTGCGAGCCAGACTGGTGAGTAACTCTTCTTCTGAACATCCTCTTGAAAAACACTTACCAAAGCACATGTTCATCATGGACAGGATCAAATGTCGATTTCTGTGATTTGTGACTCGATGACGTGCAGCTGTGAAGCCAATCTCAGAACCCATAAAATAACAAATCCCGATACACCTAACATCAAGCGTTCTTTACCGGACCTAGAACCTAGTCCTTACACAAACCATTCCAAAAATATTTGTGCTATGTTCAATTACCAACAATAAATACTCTACTACAGTCATGTGTTAGACCGCCCCACTCATTATAGGGTCGAAGACAAAAGAAAAATAAAGAGGTAAATGTATCGATATGCACGATAAACATAACCAGTCGCTCTGCAGTTTTGTTGGCCAGGCTATATTGTAACTTAACCCACCCCCTTTGTGTACTTGTACGTAGATATGATTCGGAAACCAACCCTCCTACTCTACTCTTCATCTAACAAGTTCCATAACTACGCGCCCTCCCCCTCCCCACATCCCCCTAGCCCACATCCATGTATCCCACCCCCAACTCCTTCCTTCCTCCCACTACACCCCCATGAACAAGTGAACAAAATAACAAGAAATCAAATTGCTAGACTGGACGAACGAACTCTGGGGACAAAACAGAGGAAAACCGGGCAAAGTACTCTGAGCCTATCAGCGACGCGTGAATACTTTTACCAAAAAACTTACCTACTAATACACACTACACTACCCAAACTACAACAACATCAGCACCCCATCGACCAGCGTTCTTCGCCCTTTATTTTCTTCTTGCGACACGGCTCACCCCACACGAAAGACCGGAGCAACGATCGAGCTGCGAAAATAAGCGCAAATCGGTCGTTGTAAAACAATCTTCACAATGACGTCA
>JAWQFJ010000415.1:0-2500 GCA_034096865.1 Theodoxus fluviatilis
CACGGGTGGTCAGCGCTAAAACGCCAGTGAAGTCCACTACACTGGTAACGCTTTCAAGTTATTCACATGCACAGGGGTCAATTCTGTACTGACACCGGCTCAGGGCAATGAAAAAACCTCTAAGGCTACGGCTCAGCAGACGCATAGTAAACATTTCTAATAATACTAATAACCACAAGGCATGAAAAAACGTTGTCTCGCCACACTGTGTAACATGACAGTGTGGGACAGAGTGCCTGTCTTATGTTACAGTGTGGGACAGAGACAGCTGGTGTGCCTGTGTTACATTGCAGTGTGGGACAGAGACAGCTGGTGTGCCTGTGTTACATGACAGTGTGGGACAGAGTGCCTGTCTTATGGTACAGTGTGGGACAGAGACAGCTGGTGTGCCTGTGTTACATTGCAGTGTGGGACAGAGACAGCTGGTGTGCCTGTGTTACATGACAGTGTGGGACAGAGCACCTGTGTTACATTGCAGTGTGGGACAGAGCACCTGTGTTACATTACAGTGTGGGACAGAGACAGCTGGTGTGCCTGGCCAGGACCTTGCTGAGGAAGACCAAGATCCTGGTGCTGGACGAGGCCACGGCCGCCGTGGACCTGGAGACGGATGACCTCATACAGCGGACCATCCGCACTGAGTTCCACGACTGCACCGTGCTCACCATCGCCCACAGACTCAACACCATCATGGACTATGACAGGTACTGAGCCCCGACCTCTCCGCTGTGCTGTTGGGATGGACTGTAGGGCGCTGCTGATGGTGGTGGCGCTGTTGTTGTTGGGATGGACTGTAGGGCGCTGCGGATGGTGGTGGCGCTGTTGTTGTTGGGATGGACTGTAGGGCGCTGCTGATGGTGGTGGCGCTGTTGTTGTTGGGATGGTCTGTAGGGTGCTGCGGATGGTGGTGGCGCTGTTGTTGTTGGGATGGACTGTAGGGCGCTGCGGATGGTGGCGGCGCTGTTGTTGGGAAGGGAGGTAACTCCCAGTGCGCCGCGTCACCACCCGCCAGGTATAAATAGCGCAGACAGAGCACGTTCCATCTCTTTGACAAAGCTGAGACCCAGCAAATGCTCAAACGGGGAGGTGGGAGGGATCGTAATTTGTCTACTGGTAAGTATGTCAGGAAAACATAGAAATTAGTTTAAATTTCTTCAAGTTTTCCCTCCAACTTACCAGTAGACAAACCAGTGATCAGCGCTGCGGATGGTGGCGGCGCTGTTGTTGTTGGGATGGACTGAAGGGCGCTGCGGATGGTGGTGGCGCTGTTGTTGTTGGGATGGACTGTAGGGCGCTGCGGATGGTGGTGCTGCTGTTGTTGTTGGGATGGACTGTAGGGCGCTGCGGATGGTGGCGGCGCTGTTGTTGTTGGGATGGACTGAAGGGCGCTGCAAATGGTGGTGGCGCTGTTGTTGTTGAAGGCTCATGGCCTGCCTGAAAGGCAAGGCGAATCAAAACATCACTACTGCCACCACAGCAGTCATCTCATGGAGGGTCAAAGTTTGACCGGGAGAGCTTGAGAGTTGCATGAGAGAACAAAGAGTGAGTCTGTCAACTGGACTGCTGCTAGCCACTGCTCAGTGTAGAGTGGGAAAGGGATAGGGAGGAAGGATGGGTAAGTGTGTGTGTGTGTGTGCGGAGGGCCGCGCATGTGTGTGGTTGTATAGTTTGTGTGTAGGTGTGTGTGTGTGTGTGTGCGCATGCATATGCATGTGTTGGGGGAGGGGGGTGGGGGTGGTCAGAGAGAGACAGAGAGAGTGCGTGTAATTGTGAATGTTTTAGATCAGGATGTAGCTGCCTACAAGAACTAAATCTCCCAATTTTTCGCATTATAGCTGTACTTATTTTTCATGTTGCAGAATCATGGTTTTGGACCAAGGGGTGGTGAGGGAATTTGACTCCCCCAACAAGCTTCTGCAGGACTCTGGAAGTCTCTTCTACTCCATGGCGCACGATGCGGGCATTGTGTAGTCAGCCCAGCTTTCTCTGGGAACAGAAATCACGCCCTCATCTTGACATCATCAGCTTCATTGAGCCAAGCTCAGGGAGGGGAAGAACATTGATTTAATTTTAGCTTCTGTGGGTTTTTTCCTCCCATCAGTGGCTGCCTTCTGCCAAGGTGGCATGATTCACCCCTGGCTTTTAGTGTCTCCTGTCTCGGTGTGGAAAGTCTCGGACTCACCAGAAACTTTGTCAGAGAGTTCTCAGCTGTCTGTCCATCTGACATCCAAGATTCAGGGAGGGTGTGTGTGTGTGTCTGTCTGTCTGTGCGTGCATGCCTGCCTGTGTGCCTGTGTGTGTGTGTGTGCATGCAAGCATACATGTGTGCCTCTTTTATGTCAGAAGTCCTCACTGCTTTGGCCAGTTGGTTTTTGTGCAAAAATGGGAAAACCTGGGAGACTCTTTTAAATCTATAGAGGAACAATTTTCTTTTCCACCTGTAACCATCAATGAAAAACTGTGTTCCTTCTTCTTCTCCTTTTGAAATAGCTTGTTTTCC
>JAWQFJ010000415.1:7500-25000 GCA_034096865.1 Theodoxus fluviatilis
TCATGGAAACACTGCCTGATTACCTGCACACACCACTACAAGTCAGACTGTTGTCAAACGTTCAGTCATACAAACTTCTCGTGGTGGTTATTGACCGCCACCTTAGCTGGAAAGAACATGGAGATCACATAACTAAAAGATCAACAAAAATATATTCGTTAAAAAGTAAACAAATAAATTCTTACCAGGAAGCTACAAACACCTTAACCATCAACCTCAGGCTAGAAAACGAAGTTATTGAACAAGTCTCGGAGCACAGAGTGCTGGCATAATTGCTGATGAACATTTAACTTGGAGAATTGTGTACATTCTTTGTGTAAAACTATTGCAAATAGCATCTTCCTACTCTCCAAAGTAAGGGATCCTGTAAACATCAGTCCATGCGACATGTTTTCACACACATACATTCCCATATTGATTTTGCATCTGTTGTATGGGATGGCTGCATGACAGTGTACGTAAATTAAATTAAAACACAATACAGATGAGGTGCCAAACTGATAATTTCCTACTCAACACTGTCTAGGAACCAAATAAAAATCCCCCATCTTATAGTAATATCCTTTAAAACACACACACGCGCACGCGCGCCCGCATACTCACACACACACACACAGACATACACACACACAGACACACACACACACACAGACTCACAGACACACACACACACACATCTAGAGACACACACACGCGCACATGCACACAGACACACACAGGAACACACACACACAAACACACACACACAGACACACACACACAGACACACACACACAGACACACACACACACACACACAGAGACATACACACACATACACACACACACACACAGACACACACATGCACTCACACACACACACACACAGAGACATACACCCACATACACACACACACACACACACACACACACACACACCTCTACAGACACACACATACACACACCTCTACAGACACACACACGCGCACGCGCGCACACACACACACACACACACACACACACACACAAATACACACAAATACACACAAACACACACACACACACACACACACACACACACACACACACAAACACACACACACACACACACACACACACACACACACACCTCGCCCAAGTTGAATGCATTTTAATGCACACAACTGTGGCAACAAAACCAGGAGAGCGTTCAAGCTACAACTCCGCAGGCACTGCAAAGGCGCTGCGCAGTTGAAACTCAGCCACACCTAACTAAGCCTGAACGACGGCGTGGGCGAAATGGTGCTACAGATATCAGTGGTGGTGTTGGTGGTAGTGATGGTGCTAGAGATACCAGTGGTGGTGTTGGTGGTAGTGATGGTGCTAGAAATATCAGTGGTGGTGTTGGTGTTAGTGATGTACTAGAGATATCAGTGATGGTGTTGGTGTTAGTGATGTACTAGAGATATCAGTGGTGGTGTTGGTGGTAGTGATGGTGCTAGAGATATCAGTGGTGGTGTTGGTGGTAGTGATGGTGCTAGAGATATCAGTGGTGGTGTTGGTGGTAGTGATGGTGCTAGATATATCAGTGGTGGTGTTGGTGGTAGTGATGGTGCTAGAATATCAGTGGTGGTGTTGGTGGTAGTGATGGTGCTAGAGATATCAGTGGTGGTGTTGGTGGTAGTGATGGTGCTAGATATATCAGTGGTGGTGTTGGTGGTAGTGATGGTGCTAGAGATATCAGTGGTGGTGTTGGTGGTAGTGATGGTGCTAGAGATATCAGTGGTGGTGTTGGTGGTAGTGATGGTGCTAGAAATATCAGTGGTGGTGTTGGTGGTAGTGATGGTGCTAGAGATATCAGTGGTGGTGTTGGTGGTAGTGATGGTGCTAGAGATATCAGTGGTGGTGTTGGTGGTAGTGATGGTGCTAGATATATCAGTGGTGGTGTTGGTGGTAGTGATGGTGCTAGAGATATCAGTGGTGGTGTTGGTGGTAGTGATGGTGCTAGAGATATCAGTGGTGATGTTGGTGGTAGTGATGGTGCTAGATATATCAGTGGTGGTGTTGGTGGTAGTGATGGTGCTAGAGATATCAGTGGTGGTGTTGGTGGTAGTGATGGTGCTAGAGATATCAGTGGTGATATAGGTGGTAGTGATGGTGCTAGATATATCAGTGGTGGTGTTGGTGGTAGTGATGGTGCTAGAGATATCAGTGGTGGTGTTGGTGGTAGTGATGGTGCTAGAGATATCAGTGGTGGTGTTGGTGGTAGTGATGGTGCTAGAGATATCAGTGGTGGTGTTGGTGGTAGTGATGGTGCTAGAGATATCAGTGGTGGTGTTGGTGGTAGTGATGGTGCTAGAGATATCAGTGGTGGTGTTGGTGGTAGTGATGGTGCTAGAGATATCAGTGGTGGTGTTGGTGGTAGTGATGGTGCTAGAGATATCAGTGGTGGTGTTGGTGGTAGTGATGGTGCTAGAGATATCAGTGGTGGTGTTGGTGGTAGTGATGGTGCTAGAGATATCAGTGGTGGTGTTGGTGGTAGTGATGGTGCTAGAGATATCAGTGGTGGTGTTGGTGGTAGTGATGGTGCTAGAGATATCAGTGGTGGTGTTGGTGGTAGTGATGGTGCTACAGATATCAGTGGTGGTGTTGGTGGTAGTGATGGTGCTAGAGATATCAGTGGTGGTGTTGGTGGTAGTGATGTACTAGAGATTCCAGTGGTGGTGTTGGTGGTAGTGATGGTGCTAGAGATATCAGTGGTGGTGTTGGTGTTAGTGATGGTGCTAGAGATATCAGTGGTGGTGTTGGTGGTAGTGATGGTGCTAGAGATATCAGTGGTGGTGTTGGTGGTAGTGATGGTGCTAGAGATATCAGTGGTGGTGTTGGTGGTAGTGATGGTGCTAGAGATATCAGTGGTGGTGTTGGTGGTAGTGATGGTGCTAGAGATATCAGTGGTGGTGTTGGTGGTAGTGATGGTGCTAGAGATATCAGTGGTGGTGTTGGTGGTAGTGATGGTGCTAGAGATATCAGTGGTGGTGTTGGTGGTAGTGATGGTGCTAGAGATATCAGTGGTGGTGTTGGTGGTAGTGATGGTGCTAGAGATATCAGTGGTGGTGTTGGTGGTAGTGATGGTGCTAGAGATATCAGTGGTGGTGTTGGTGGTAGTGATGGTGCTAGAGATATCAGTGGTGGTGTTGGTGGTAGTGATGGTGCTAGAGATATCAGTGGTGGTGTTGGTGGTAGTGATGGTGCTAGAGATATCAGTGGTGGTGTTGGTGGTAGTGATGGTGCTAGATATATCAGTGGTGGTGTTGGTGGTAGTGATGGTGCTAGAGATATCAGTGGTGGTGTTGGTGGTAGTGATGGTGCTAGAGATATCAGTGGTGGTGTTGGTGGTAGTGATGGTGCTAGATATATCAGTGGTGGTGTTGGTGGTAGTGATGGTGCTAGAGATATCAGTGGTGGTGTTGGTGGTAGTGATGGTGCTAGAGATATCAGTGGTGGTGTTGGTGGTAGTGATGGTGCTAGAGATATCAGTGGTGGTGTTGGTGGTAGTGATGGTGCTAGAGATATCAGTGGTGGTGTTGGTGGTAGTGATGGTGCTAGAGATATCAGTGGTGGTGTTGGTGGTAGTGATGGTGCTAGAGATATCAGTGGTGGTGTTGGTGGTAGTGATGGTACTAGAGATATCAGTGGTGGTGTTGGTGGTAGTGATGGTGCTAGAGATATCAGTGGTGGTGTTGGTGGTAGTGATGGTGCTAGAGATATCAGTGGTGGTGTTGGTGGTAGTGATGGTGCTAGAGATATCAGTGGTGGTGTTGGTGGTAGTGATGGTGCTAGAGATATCAGTGGTGGTGTTGGTGGTAGTGATGGTGCTAGAGATATCAGTGGTGGTGTTGGTGGTAGTGATGGTGCTAGAGATATCAGTGGTGGTGTTGGTGGTAGTGATGGTGCTAGAGATATCAGTGGTGGTGTTGGTGGTAGTGATGGTGCTAGAGATATCAGTGGTGGTGTTGGTGGTAGTGATGGTGCTAGAGATATCAGTGGTGGTGTTGGTGGTAGTGATGGTGCTAGAGATATCAGTGGTGGTGTTGGTGGTAGTGATGGTGCTAGAGATATCAGTGGTGGTGTTGGTGGTAGTGATGGTGCTAGAGATATCAGTGGTGGTGTTGGTGGTAGTGATGGTGCTAGAGATATCAGTGGTGGTGTTGGTGGTAGTGATGGTGCTAGAGATATCAGTGGTGGTGTTGGTGGTAGTGATGGTGCTAGAAATATCAGTGGTGGTGTTGGTGGTAGTGATGGTGCTAGAGATATCAGTGGTGGTGTTGGTGGTAGTGATGGTGCTAGAGATATCAGTGGTGGTGTTGGTGGTAGTGATGGTGCTAGAGATATCAGTGGTGGTGTTGGTGGTAGTGATGGTGCTAGAGATATCAGTGGTGGTGTTGGTGGTAGTGATGGTGCTAGAGATATCAGTGGTGGTGTTGGTGGTAGTGATGGTGCTAGAGATATCAGTGGTGGTGTTGGTGGTAGTGATGGTGCTAGAGATATCAGTGGTGGTGTTGGTGGTAGTGATGGTGCTAGAGATATCAGTGGTGGTGTTGGTGGTAGTGATGGTGCTAGAGATATCAGTGGTGGTGTTGGTGGTAGTGATGTACTAGAGATATCAGTGGTGGTGTTGGTGGTAGTGATGGTGCTAGAGATATCAGTGGTGGTGTTGGTGGTAGTGATGTACTAGAGATATCAGTGGTGGTGTTGGTGGTAGTGATGGTGCTAGAGATATCAGTGGTGGTGGTGGTAGTGATGGTGCTAGATATATCAGTGGTGGTGTTGGTGGTAGTGATGGTGCTAGAGATATCAGTGGTGGTGTTGGTGGTAGTGATGGTGCTAGATATATCAGTGGTGGTGTTGGTGGTAGTGATGTACTAGAGATATCAGTGGTGGTGTTGGTGGTAGTGATGGTGCTAGAGATATCAGTGGTGGTGTTGGTGGTAGTGATGGTGCTAGAGATATCAGTGGTGGTGTTGGTGGTAGTGATGGTGCTAGAGATATCAGTGGTGGTGTTGGTGGTAGTGATGGTGCTAGAGATATCAGTGGTGGTGTTGGTGGTAGTGATGGTGCTAGAGATATCAGTGGTGGTGTTGGTGGTAGTGATGGTGCTAGAGATATCAGTGGTGGTGTTGGTGGTAGTGATGGTGCTAGAGATATCAGTGGTGGTGTTGGTGGTAGTGATGGTGCTAGAGATATCAGTGGTGGTGTTGGTGGTAGTGATGGTGCTAGAGATATCAGTGGTGGTGTTGGTGGTAGTGATGGTGCTACAGATATCAGTGGTGGTGTTGGTGGTAGTGATGGTGCTAGAGATATCAGTGGTGGTGTTGGTGGTAGTGATGGTGCTAGAGATATCAGTGGTGGTGTTGGTGGTAGTGATGGTGCTAGAGATATCAGTGGTGGTGTTGGTGGTAGTGATGGTGCTAGAGATATCAGTGGTGGTGTTGGTGGTAGTGATGGTGCTAGAGATATCAGTGGTGGTGTTGGTGGTAGTGATGGTGCTAGAGATACCAGTGGTGGTGTTGGTGGTAGTGATGGTGCTACAGATATCAGTGGTGGTGTTGGTGTTAGTGATGGTGCTAGAGATATCAGTGGTGGTGTTGGTGGTAGTGATGGTGCTACAGATATCAGTGGTGGTGTTGGTGGTAGTGATGGTGCTACAGATATCAGTGGTGGTGTTGGTGGTAGTGATGGTGCTAGAGATATCAGTGGTGGTGTTGGTGGTAGTGATGGTGCTAGATATATCAGTGGTGGTGTGGTGGTAGTGATGGTGCTAGAGATATCAGTGGTGGTGTTGGTGGTAGTGATGGTGCTAGAGATATCAGTGGTGGTGTTGGTGGCAGTGATGGTGCTAATGATGTCAGTGGTGGTGTTGGTGGTAGTGATGGTGCTAGAGATATCAGTGGTGGTGTTGGTGGTAGTAATGGTGCTAGATATATCAGTGGTGGTGCTGGTGGTAGTGATGGTGCTTCAGATATCAGTGGTGATATAGGTGGTAGTGATGGTGCTAGATATATCAGTGGTGGTGTTGGTGGTAGTGATGGTGCTTCAGATATCAGTGGTGATATAGGTGGTAGTGATGGTGCTAGATATATCAGTGGTGGTGTTGGTGGTAGTGATGGTGCTAGAGATATCAGTGGTGGTGTTGGTGGTAGTGATGGTGCTTCAGATATCAGTTGTGATATAGGTGGTAGGGATGGTGCTAGATATATTAGTGGTGGTGGTGGTGGTAGTGATGGTGCTAGAGATATCAGTGGTGGTGTTGGTGGTAGTGATGGTGCTTCAGATATCAGTGGTGATATAGGTGGTAGTGATGGTGCTAGATATATCAGTGGTGGTGTTGGTGGTAGTGATGGTGCTTCAGATATCAGTGGTGATATAGGTGGTAGCGAATCGAAAAAAAAGTAGAAAGGCATGGACGCTGAGGGCGAGAGAAGATTAACGAGATCGGCCGCCGCGCGCGAGGAGGCGAAACAACAACCGGCGGAGGACATGTTGGTGATGATAAAGCTTCTGCTCGAAGAACAGAGACAGCAGCAGAGGAAGGAAGAAGAGAAGGAGCGGCAGCGACAGGAGGAGAAGGCAGAGCAGCAGAAGAAGGAAGAAGAGAAGGAGCGGCAGCGACAGGAGGAGAAGGCAGAGCAGCAGAAGAAGGAAGAAGAGAAGGAGCGGCAGCGACAGGAGGAGAAAGAGCTGCAACAACAGCAAAAAGCAGAAGAAAAGCGACAGAAAGAACAGCGGCAACGACAAAAAGAGGAACAAAGGCGACAGGGAATTGAGGCTTTCATGGAGCGGTTCCTTGCCCTCGCAAGCAGCACCGCCGAACTCCGCCAGGAGATTGGGACGGTGCAGACCGAGATGCGCGGGGAGTTCGGCCGCCTCGAATCGCCGCTGGAAACAGCAGCGACAAGCGTCGAGGGACCGAAGGGAGACCGCGACTCCCGTGTCGATGAAGATGCTGCAAGCCTCCAGGACGCAGTGGCAAGAGAGGCGCCGAGACAAGCAACGGACTTGGCGTGGACAGGGCAGCTGGCGGAAACCCCCCGAGAAGTGCCCCAGTGTGTGGAGCCGCTCCAAGGCATGATGCAGGCGGTGCAAGTGTCCGCAAGGGCACACCTGCAGCGGAGCGTGAGCAGAAAGAGGTCTGGCTATGACCGCAAGGCCGATCACCAGACCTCTCCTGAGGGCACTACGCCGGGTTTCTTCAACCCACGGGCTGAGAGGAGACACTCCACCAAGCTGACCCAGTCGCAGAAAGGACGGCAGAGGAACCATGCCCGACCACGGGTGGTGAGTCGCTCGCATCTTTGGAAGGATCGGGGAGTGTGCCGCATTCAGCAGTACTCTTGCGCCCGACTCCGGATGGTGGATCATGCCCGGCGTGGAAGGTACAAGGGAGAACCTCCACCCGACTGGTGGCGGTCTCCGCGCCGACAGCCTGTGCCCCCTGACATCGATGAGGAATGGGTGGACGAGAAGGGAGAAACCTGCCGCCTTCTCCCTGTTCTGCCGAAAGCCATGCAGGAGGAGGCGCTGAGACAGCTGCACGACGACCCAGCAGCTGGCCACCTTGGAAGGCAGAAGACCTACCGACGCGTCAGTGAGTGGTTCTTCTGGGTTGGTCGGCGCAAGTCCGTCCGCGACCTGTCGACGTTGTGCCATCTGCGCCTCCCGGGCGAGATACTCCACCAAGTCGGCTAAGTCACAGGCAGGACGACGACGGGGCCGTGCCCGACCACGGGTGGAGGACCGTGCTCGACGCGGGAGGTACAAGGGAGGACCTCCGCCCGACTGGTAGGCGGACATCGATGAGGAGTGACTGGCGAGAGAAGGAGCCTTGGGTCGCCCTCGAAAGGTGAGAACGACGAGGGAGCGACCCAGGTGCATGTTCGGACGTATTGTGGTGTGGCGGGACCATGGCCCTGTGATCTTGGGAGTAAAGGTTACCGCAAGGAAACCTAGATCCTTCTGTCGGGTGATGCCACCAGTTCGTCCCTCTCTCTCCACCACGTGGACCACCAAGGATGAGCACTACCAGATGAGTAATGGACTTGTTCTTTTTTTTCAGGCATGTAACTTTTTCACATTCATTCCTGTTGTGGTAATGTAGTTGGAGGTGTGGGAAGACCGACGAGGACGTCTTGGTCTCGAAAGAAGGGAGCTGTGTTGCGGAAGAATGTGAAATGCCTGCGGATGCAAATGTAATGGGAAATGCCGCAGTTCGGGAACTTTCCCTGTCCTTGAACAGATCAGACTGGACCGAGACGGACGGTTTTTAGTGACGATGACGTAATAATGAAAAGTGACGTATGACAGCGACGACGACGACAGTTTAGGAAAAACTCGAAGCCTGCTTAAAACGGGCACCGGAAGCCTACCCACTCGTGCACCTGGCCTATCATCGCTCCTCTACCGTTCTTGCCGACGGCAAGGAGATCGAGTCGGCTACCGGCGTTCAACAGGGAGACCCCTTGGGACCTATGCTGTTCGCCGCCACAGTCGACGAAGTCGCCCGTGGTCTCACGTCCGACCTGAATGTGTGGTACCTGGACGACGCCACGATTGGTGGAAACCCTGCCTCCGTCCTGCACGATGTCGAAACCGCCGTTCGCAGACTGAGCTCCCTCGGCCTGGAGGTCAACCCGGATAAGTCGGAAATCGTCAACGTTGGTTTCCCCGCTGAGCAATTCGCCGCCCACTTGGCCAATTTTAGACCTGTCCTGCCTGGTGTCCGAGTGACGGAGCTGGACCATCTGGAACTGCTGGGCTCACCAATTAGTGCGATCGCGACGTCGGCTACAATAGTAAAAAAGACAGATGATCTGCGCTCCATGACGACCCGTCTCGAATACCTCGATTCGCATCCTGCTCTGTTCCTCCTCAGGAATTGCTTCGCGGCGCCGAAACTCCTTTATACACTCCGAAGCTGCCGAGCATACACCGCCGAGGCAGAGCTCCTCGAGTTTGACAGTGTCCTGAAAAAGGCCGCCGAACGCCTCCTCAACATCGCTTTCGACGACACGGGCTGGCGACAGGCGACGCTACCACTGGCCGAGGGTGGCGTAGGCCTTAGGACCGCCAGCGACTTGGCACTCCCTGCTTTCCTGGCCTCTGTCTACTCTAGCGAGCGGCTCGTCAAAGCCATCCTTGGCCAAAACACGGATGGCGATTCATCTCCAGTGGACGCAGAGGACGCTCTCGGCCGTTGGAGACAGAAGGGGCTCCCATATGCCGATATCCCGGAATCCCAGCACAGTTGGGATCGCACTGCCAGTCGAGCTGTCGCGAACGAGCTCAGACCCCGTCTTAACCAGCATCGTTTGGTTTGTCTGGGCTCGGCCGCACAACCGAACAGCGGATGCTGGTTACACGCCATTCCCGCCACTTCGCTCGGCACCCTCCTAGACGACGAGACGCTCAGGATTGCTGTCTCTCTCCGCCTCGGCCAGCAGATGTGCCAGAGCCACCCCTGTCGATGCGGCAAGACGGTCGACACCTACGGCTTGCATCCGCTTTCATGCCGCTACAGTGCCGGGAGATTCCCACGCCACGCCGCTCTCAACGACGTCATCAAACGGTCGCTCGACTCCGCAGGCCTGTACTCCGTTATGGAACCGGTTGGCCTCGACAGAGGAGATGGGCGACGCCCCGACGGCATGACTGTCTTCCCATTTAAGAACGGCAAGTCACTTGTTTGGGACGCCACCTGCTCTGACTCTTTCGCGCCGTCTTCAATGACAGATTCTGCTATCGACCCAGGGAACGCCTGCCGGACAGCCGAAGGTTCGAAGAGGAGGAAGTACGCCTCTATCTCGGAAAGGTACCACTTCGTCCCGTTTGCTGTTGAAACAACCGGAGTAGTCGGACCGGCAGCAACGGAACTCATCCGAGAGATCGGCCAACGGATTGCACTGTCGACAGATGACCCACGCCAGACACAGTTCCTTTTCCAGAGAATCTCGCTGTCAATTGTGAGGGGCAACGCGTTCGCGATCACATCGTCGGCCAAGCGTGAGGCTGCCCGTGACCCAAAGCCGAGGGGTTTTCCCCGCCCCTGATCCTGGCGGCTGCGTTTAGACAACTTGCCTAAATTGATGTATTCTTTCCCACCTGGAACTTTCTAGGGTTGGGGTAAGAATTGAGCGCTTGTAACCGGGTGCTTGGGTGTGGTTGAATCCACTCACTCACCAGGACATAATTAATTTGGGTCCGGGTTTCCGAATAAGAACAAAGATGATGTTACGTTTTCCTTAGAGTTTTAATTTGAGGTTGCACACATATATTTGCAAGTACACGCAAATGACATGAACCCAGCAACTAGAGTTTTGGAATGATGGATGAATGAAAAGGAGGTAAACGGAGTAGACCAGATGAAGGGGAGGTAAGCAGAGTAACCAGATGAAGGGGAGGTAAGCAGAGTAACCAGATGAAAGCGGCACCTCTGCAACAACAATTAATAATTCCAGTTAAAATCTACTAGCCGGTTGACATAATAATCACACTAATACTAACTCTCATGCAAACATGAAATACCCTAACCCACATAACGTAATCACTCCAATCATGTCACGTTATGACTTGAATAATGGTTGTCACAGAAAATCCATATACATGATGCCAAGTGATTTATTCTGCACTTGTGAAATTCTGTCACCAATTAGTTCTCTCCTTATACAACATCAGCCTACTTCACACCTTCAACTGAAAGGAGAAACTAGCTCTTTAATATTTATTGTGTGGGAACGATACAACTTGTTATTTACCTGTACTAGAACCAAGCATTAAGGTTCTGGTAAACATATAGCTGATCCCACTTGACTAGCATACAAAATGCATGTCAATCCTAACAGCAATCACTTTGTTAATTTGCTAACAATTGATTACAAGCAACTCACGTGCTTATCCCATGGATTCCCTGTGACAATTTCCAAGTACATGTATAGATCTGTGAGCAAATCAACCTTACTGTTTGCAAAGATCCGATACCAATAAGACAACATAGGTATTATACTCAACATAGCCTTGAATTCAGACATGACAATACAATGAATTTCATTTAACATAGACTGGCCCGCATGGAGCGCGCAAAATCTGACATCCCCCAGCCCACATCCTTTCTTAACTATATGAATTATTCAATATAACTCATAATCCAAATTTAAATAACATATAATTTTCTTCTGCATTGCATGATTCACTTCCTGACAATGGATTTCTATTCAACATTAATTTTGCAACCCTCTTTAAAATACCCTAGCCCCCCACGTGGGATGAGCGTGGTTTTGCTAGGATCCAACAGCAAAGTTTCCTAATATGTGCTAAAACACCCATATTAAACATACATTTATACAAGAATCAATGTATACTAATAACATCTAAATAATATGCAAAATAATAACTCACTTGGGTTAAAGATGCTTAGGCTTTTTGGCCGATTACGAATGCAGCGTGTGGGAACGCTGCTTGGTCAAGGGAGGCAGAAACAGGAAATGGCCCGATTCGCATACAGGAAACGCTCCAGAACCCACAACTCATGCCTTACGTTTTAATTGTATTTTAACTAAATTTCAGTCTCATCTTATTTATACTAAATTTCTTAACCTACTTAAACCACTTTTACATTTTCTAAATTACAATGACTTGATTTCAATTTCAGTTTAGGCTTCGTAATTGCTAGGGAGAAACAAAGGGAAGTAACTCATGGTCTTGACCCATGGTCACTGTTACAAGATTTAGTTCCCTTTTAACCGTACAGGGACTTTGTGTTACACACACAATAACGGTTTGCTTGCTAAACTATTGTGGGGGTTACATATTCCCCGCCAGAAGAAAAGATTTGCATAATTTCCAAAAATAAAAAATCTTTAGTAGTACAATAGAACATGTTAATGCTTTGACATGCGACAAAATTCAATGTCAATCTCCATTTGACACGCCAAGGTCAAACATGCATTTCTAACACTCTCGAGGACAGACTGAACTTGGTTTGCCCTAGGTATTCGCCTTTCAAGAACCGTGTTGAGAGAGGCGGAGGGTGAATTCTTGCCCCAAACCCCCAGGGGAAACATTACTACTCAATCAGCAACACATACAACTTTCTTCTCGTACACATGTAGAGAAATTAGTAACTCCCAGAACCCAAAAAGAGCCCGCGACAAGCGCTGCAAGGTAATACAGAAATTATTAAAAAACAGAACACAAAAGAATTTACATAGATTTTAGGTTACAATTTCTAGTCACGTGCATGGGGAGGTAAGGTGCTTAGTCGTCCCCCACACCATTGCGTCCCTCCGTCCCTAGTCTCCACAGCTCTCCCCGGAGCAAGGCCTGCGCTGCCTTTTGGATCTCCAGACACCTATCCTGCCAGCGCCGAGCCAGCATTTCCAGGAGAGGAGGGCAGTAGCGCTGGGTCCCCACCAGTTCTGGCAGCAGCACACAGTGGAGAGCTGCCCACAGACTCCAGCCCTGCTTGATCTGTGACTGTCGCATGGCGGCAGCCCCGCACCCCTCGTCCTCGCTGCTGCTGTCGCCCCCCTCCTCCAGCTCTCGCCCGGCAAGCAGTCTCCGCCCCCTGCCCTGCTGCCTGCGGAGTGCTCTGCTCTGCTTGACGGTGAGGAAGTTGGACTGCGACATGGACATCAGGGTGTTGGCCACGGTGATGGCACTCAGCAGCTGCTGCGTCGTCACGGCCCACCCTCCAAGGTCGGGCACGTGGGCGCCGTCGACTATGGCTCACTCTCCATGGTCGGGCATGGGTCCTCCGACGTCCTGCCTGTGACTGGGCCCCCTTGGTGTTGCGTCTCTCAGCCTGTGGGTTGGAGATCCACGGTGCAGTGCCCTCAGGAGAAGTCTGGTGATCGGCCTTGCGGACGTAGCCAGACCTCCTTCTGCCCACGCTCTGCTGCAGGTGTGCCCTTGCGGACACTTGCTCCGCCTGCAGCATGCCTTGGAGCGGCTCCCCACACTGGGGCACTTCTCGAGGGGCTCCCGTCAGCTGCCCTGTCTGCACCCACGCCGCTTGCTTCGGCGCTTCTCTGGCCGAGGCGTCATGGAGGCTTGCAGCCTCCCCGTCGACACGTGGGTCGAGGCTCTTCTCCCTCTGTCCCTCGAGGCTCGTTGTTGCTGTTTCCGGCGGCGATTCGAGGCGGCCGAACTCTCCTTCCTTCTCTGCCTGCACCGTGTCCGTTGGTTGTCTTGGTGCCTCTCCGGCCACGGCGTCCTGGAGACTTGCAGCCCCCTCATCGACAGGAGGGTCGTGGTCTCCCTGCGGTCCCTCCACGCTCGTCGCTACCGTTCCCAGCGGTGACTCGAGGCGGCCCAATCCCCTTTTTTCCATGAGGCGAATCTTTTCCAGGGAAGCCACAATTTCCTGTCTCCTACGCTCTGTCTCTTCCCGTCGCCGCCGCTCTCTCTCTTCCTCTTCCTGCCGATCCAACTCTCTCAGTCGCTCCAACTCTTTCTTTAGGGCAACATTTTCCTCCAGAATCAGACTCATCCGCTGCTTTAACCACTTCTTCATATCCTCCAGCTCCTTGCGCTGGTCCGGGTCCATTTTTCCTCACAATAGTGCCGAGATCAATGCCCAAAACATGCACAGCAAATATTCAACCTCGTGCTTGCCTCCAAAAAATGTTAATAGAATTTACTGTTAATTTAATAAAATTCAGAACCCAGGCCCCACGTTGGGCGCCAAATTATGTAACCGGGTGCTTGGGTGTGGTTGAATCCACTCACTCACCAGGACATAATTAATTTGGGTCCGGGTTTCCGAATAAGAACAAAGATGATGTTACGTTTTCCTTAGAGTTTTAATTTGAGGTTGCACACATATATTTGCAAGTACACGCAAATGACATGAACCCAGCAACTAGAGTTTTGGAATGATGGATGAATGAAAAGGAGGTAAACGGAGTAGACCAGATGAAGGGGAGGTAAGCAGAGTAACCAGATGAAGGGGAGGTAAGCAGAGTAACCAGATGAAAGCGGCACCTCTGCAACAACAAATAATAACTCCAGTTAAAATCTACTAGCCGGTTGACATAATAATCACACTAATACTAACTCTCATGCAACATGAATACCCTAACCCACATAACGTAATCACTCCAATCATGTCACGTTATGACTTGAATAATGGTTGTCACAGAAAATCCATATACATGATGCCAAGTGATTTATTCTGCACTTGTGAAATTTTGTCACCAATTAGCTCTCTCCTTATACAACATCAGCCTACTTCACACCTTCAACTGAAAGGAGAACTAGCTCTTTAATATTTATTTTGTGGGAACGATACAACTTGTTATTTACCTGTACTAGAACCAAGCATTAAGGTTCTGGTAAACATATAGCTGATCCCACTTGACTAGCATACAAAATGCATGTCAATCCTAACAGCAATCACTTTGTTAATTTGCTAACAATTGATTACAAGCAACTCACGTGCTTATCCCATGGATTCCCTGTGACAATTTCCAAGTACATGTATAGATCTGTGAGCAAATCAACCTTACTGTTTGCAAAGATCCGATACCAATAAGACAACATAGGTATTATACTCAACATAGCCTTGAATTCAGACATGACAATACAATGAATTTCATTTAACATAGACTGGCCCGCATGGAGCGCGCAAAATCTGACATCCCCCAGCCCACATCCTTTCTTAACTATATGAATTATTCAATATAACTCATAATCCAAATTTAAATAACATATAATTTTCTTCTGCATTGCATGATTCACTTCCTGACAATGGATTTCTATTCAACATTAATTTTGCAACCCTCTTTAAAATACCCTAGCCCCCCACGTGGGATGAGCGTGGTTTTGCTAGGATCCAACAGCAAAGTTTCCTAATATGTGCTAAAACACCCATATTAAACATACATTTATACAAGAATCAATGTATACTAATAACATCTAAATAATATGCAAAATAATAACTCACTTGGGTTAAAGATGCTTAGGCTTTTTGGCCGATTACGAATGCAGCGTGTGGGAACGCTGCTTGGTCAAGGGAGGCAGAAACAGGAAATGGCCCGATTCGCATACAGGAAACGCTCCAGAACCCACAACTCATGCCTTACGTTTTAATTGTATTTTAACTAAATTTCAGTCTCATCTTATTTATACTAAATTTCTTAACCTACTTAAACCACTTTTACATTTTCTAAATTACAATGACTTGATTTCAATTTCAGTTTAGGCTTCGTAATTGCTAGGGAGAAACAAAGGGAAGTAACTCATGGTCTTGACCCATGGTCACTGTTACAAGATTTAGTTCCCTTTTAACCGTACAGGGACTTTGTGTTACACACACAATAACGGTTTGCTTGCTAAACTATTGTGGGGGTTACACGCTCTTTGCCTCTTCCGAGCACCTACAGATGTAGTGCAGCGCTTCATTTGTTAATCTTCTGCGCCCCATGTTGTGTTGATAGACGCTAAGAAAATGTTTTCTTTGCCATAGACATCGTTTATGCACGTTTAAATGTATTCTGCATGAATAAAAATTGAAGATCGATAAAAAAAAAATAAAAAAAAAGTTTAGGAAAAATGGCATAGAGAGAGAAGTCAAGAAGAAGGATTGAATCGAAAATCACTCAACGTGGCGTTTCGAAATCTTGGCGAGCAATCACTGGGAGTGACTCTGGCCTATCAAGAGGGGTAAGGTTCTGACCTGATTTGTTCTTGGAGCAGAGATGGAAGAGGTCGTAATTGTGAGCGAGTGAGAGCGCGACTGAACGTAACACTAGACGAGTTAGAGCTTGTGGGGCTGTTGGCCATCGCTGTACCTAGTGTACGTTTATTGCCAAGCCATGAATTAAAGATCTTCATGTAGAAAACTCCCGCCGAAGTCCTGCTTCTACTTTCCTGGCGCGAGCTGGGACGGACCGCAATTCAGAGACCACTTAATTACCCGCAACACATCCTTATGCACAAAATTGCTCATTTACGAGCACCGAAGTATCTTACGGATCTCTTCATTCGTCCCCATACAAGCGATTCACTATTTCGCAACACTTTCATTCTACCACAACCTAGAATAGACATTTTCAAAGGCAGTATTACATATTCAGGTGTTATGATATGGAATACACTCCCATTGCACCTATAAGGAACAATACTTCCATGACGTCATTTAAAGCATCCATACGTGATTATCTATTCAGATGATCTCACTTCTGTCGCCTGTAGGCCTACATATGACACGTATTGCTTGATCTTCAAGACTCACTGAGCTGACAGTTGTCAAAGGCATCTACTAAAATATTTGTCATTGTTGATCATATATTCTTCATATACCTTACCAACTGTTGTACATGGATTATAGCTACTGTGTATTTTGTGTCTTAATTATCAGTGTTTTCATTTCTTTATGAGCAAGGACAATTTGTAAGAAAGGCAGAAATGCCTAAAATTTCATCCTTGATAAATAAAGAATCAATCAATCAATCAATCAATCAATCAATCAATAAATCAATCAATCAATCTCTCTCTCTCTCTCTCTCTCTCTCTCTCTCTCTCTCTCTCTCTCTCTCTCTCTCTCTCTCTCTTCTCTACACTCGCGCACGCACACGCACGCACACACACACACATACGCACACACACACACGCACACGCACACACAAACACGCACACACGCACTCACCTACACACGTACACACACACCACACACATACACACACAGACACGCACGAACACGCACACACACACACACACACACACACACACACACACACACACACACCACGCCCACACACCACACACACACAACACACACACATGCACACACGCGCGCGCACGCACACACACACACGCGCGCGCGCGCGCGCGCGAGCTGTCCACTACGAGAGCGGGACTGGGAGTCTGCCACTCGCTTCGTCGTCTGCTCGGTCACGCGTGACTCCTCGAGACAGAACGAGATTCACGCACTATCGTTCGAAATCCTTGACCTCAGCTGAAGCTCGCGCACATCCAAAGAAAGTGTAGTTGGTCACCTCTTCTGGACGTAGACCATGTACACCACGATGACTGGGGTTCTCTGGACCCACGCTTGATGGAATGCAGTTTGGTTGTCTCGGATCGAAGGCCTTTTCCAGGTGAGTAGCCTGGATTGACTCGATGAACTGTGATTGGCGCCCTTCTTACGGAAGTTTCGCGCGAAGTTCTTTGGTTTTAAAACTGCTTGTGTGCGGCAAGATTTGTTTGCATCGCGATCTCGACTTTGAAGAAGGTCGAGAAAATTATGAACTGTATATGGTAGTTCGATGTGTAGAACTTTTCATTTTCGTCCTGTTTTTGGCAACACGTCACTAGACATGAAGCCATCGAATGAAGCCCAAGGTGAAGGCCAGCAACTGGGATGTGTAGTCGCTCATCCTCTACTCCGTTCCCAGCTTGAAAATATCTCAAGTTTGAAAAACAAAAGCCACATAAAAAGGTGTATGTTAGTCAGCTGACTACTGGACTCACCGGTAACAAGTTTGGTGACA
>JAWQFJ010000415.1:27500-75000 GCA_034096865.1 Theodoxus fluviatilis
CATGTGAATGGGAGGTATGCGCGGTGCCTTTGTTGACAGTGTCAGCATGCAGGCAGTCATCACTGTTACAGAGATACACACCATGTGAATGGGAGGTATGCGCGGTGCCTTTGTTGACAGTGTCAGCATGCAGGCAGTCATCACTGTTACAGAGATACACACCATGTGAATGGGAGGTATGCGCGGTGCCTTTGTTGACAGTTCGCATGCAGGCAGTCATCACTGTTACAGACCTGTTTACTCTCCCGATTTTAGCGGGAGACTCCCGATTTCAGACCCTATTTCCCGACCTCCCGCTAGCTTCGTAAATCTCCCGATTTTTTTTTCCACCGATCTCCCGAAAATGAAAAATTTTGAAAGGTTTATTTCGTTTCCGAAGCGTTTACATGACGATCCGAACTTTCTACTACGCCACTGAAGGTCGTTCTGCCGATCTGCAGTACAATTTGTTTGATTGGTTGAGTCAGGGCCTTTGTCCAATCGAGAGCCAGTTTACAATCTGGAATAGCCGCCATTTTGCTTGACCGATCCGAATGATGGCGTCGATTGAAAAGTCAATGAGAAAGAATCGCGGAACCGATTCTGAATCCGACAGTGAGTGTGACACAGAGGATGAGAAAAGAAAGTCCACTGATGTCAGAAGCAGAAAGAGAGTAAAGTACAACGCAAAGTGGAAGGCTGAATGAAAATCCGAATTCCCTGCATTTCGCCCATCGTCTAAAAAGACAAAATCGCAATCACGCGGGTTTTGCACGTTTTGCAAAAAAGACATCAACGTAAGCCACGGAGGCAAGAATGAGAGAGAGAGAGAGAGAGAGAACTTGTGCGCGCACGAGAGAGAGAACTTGCGCGAGAGAGAGAGAGCGCGCAAGAGAGAGAGAGCGCGAGAGAAAGAGCGCGCGAGAGCGCGAGAGAAAGAGCGTGCGCGTGCGAGAGAGAGAGAGAGAGTGAGCAAGCGAGAGAGAGACAGCGCGCGCGCACGAGAGAGAGAATTTGACTTTTCGCCTCCCTGATCAGAGATGGGACTTATTGGCTTCAGCTGATTTCTGAGGTTTTTATTCCACTTTCAGCTGATTTGTATTCAATTGTTATGAAGTTTGTGACCTGGGATGGTACACATATCTAAAAATAAAAATCTCCCGCTTTTTATTGAAATCTCCCGATTTTTGAGTCGCCATCTCCCGATTTTGCACAACTTAAGGTAAACAGGTCTGCTGTTAGGCAAAAGAAAACAAAAATGTGTTGTGTTTGCAGTAACCCAACCAACCCCATTTGTTTCTGCCACCCAAAACGTTTTTTTTAAAATCAAGCAAAGAAAAAATGAAAAAGAATTTACAGTGCAGTGAACAACAAACTGTGTGCTGTTCCATTTTTTCCTGATCAATAAGCACCAAGGAAATCCATTATTTGAGTTGTTTTTCAAAAAAAGCATTTTCACTAATTTCAGTGAAAGTAAGTTTGGTTGATGTTCAATTTGGTCTCTTTTTAAATTTTTTATTTTTTAGTTCAGGCCAACCTATGGACACCTTTTTCCATGTTACTTTAGCCACAATTATTTAATTCTGGGAAGGGGGGTGGAGAGGGGGGAGTGAGCAAATACTGCGGATGCCAGAATATGCTGTGTGTTGGCAGTGGACGACTGAAAACATTGTCCCAGAGAATCTCCCCCCAGTGAAGGACTTTTGCTTCTTTCAGGTCGGATATCAGAGCAAGGTTCCACAGGAGAAGGGAAGAAGAGGGGGAGAGACAGGCAGGCAGAGAGGAGGAGAGGTCTCCCCAAGAGAGTAGGTAGTCCCAGTGGTCAGCTATCACCGGCAACTGCACAGAAAACTGCCTAATTGGCTAGTTTTGCTCAAGCATTTTTGATCTACACAAACTATGAACTTATTTGAAACTTGTATCAGAATAAAGATCTGCTTTTCATCTTTCCACCAGTGTCTGTCATCATTTAGGTTTTGTTTTTACTATTTTGCACAACGCAATTGAAAGTAGTGTCCAACGGTCAATAATTACTGCTGACAGAGCCTGCCGAGTGAACCGCAGAGGCACGGGCCTCGGAGGGTCGCCTGGTTCAAACAGTCAGCGGCTCGGCTAGGATAAACATAAGAAGATATAAATAGCACCACTAGAAAGAGCTGGCAGAGAGCTTTCCTGTGGTATCACTTTCGTTGCAGTTAAAACCTCCAAAATGTTTTAAATATGCGTTTAAATGAAAATGTTTTCATTTAAAACGCTCGATTTCCCTTACTATAATAGATACAACAATAAAAAAATATTCACTGCAAAGAGCGTTTTCTTAGCTTTCAGATGATACGAAACTAAGGTATGTAGCTTTCGCATAGCCCAGACGCCGTGGCGTGGAATGACGCGACCCTCGGATGCAAAATGGCAGCCGCCATGGAGGCCGTCGGCCTCTCCGAGTCCGATGAACCGACAGCGTGTCAGGATCAACTGTGCCCTTTTATCGGTAAGTTTCGATGCTCATCTGATGTACACTTGTCATATTTTAGCCTTTTCACATGTTGCAGGTCGATTTAATAGTGCTCAGTTTCTGTTTTCCTTGAAAAACTTCTACTGGATTGACCGTACTCTGACAATGGTTCTCAGTGTAGACTAGTGCAGTGCAAATCAAATCATGTTGTGGCTTTGTCAACGTCGAAGTAAAGTCTATCTAATGTAGTGTGTCAATCAAGAATGTTGTAAGCTTCCCAATTTTTTTCTGAATCAGATTCTTTTTCATTTCGGAGTAATAGCCTTTCAAACACAGAAGCTAATGTGATGGAATAAAATCAGGGGCAAGTAACTCTCGAATCCAATTGGGTCAAATTTTGAATTTGAAATGTAATGAGTGTTAAAATGAACCAGTTATCTTACGTGTGATGTAAAAACTTATTTAGTTGGTCGTAGAATGTTTCCTCTTGTGTTTCAACAGCTGTTATATAACTAATTTACAGAATTGGGCCTGTAGTTAGCCTAGACAACATTTAATCAAAACTCTCTCTCTCTCTCCTTCTCATACACACACACTAAACCTTGGATTGTCTCTTGTTTTCCAGTTGATGAGCAGTATAAGCTTCCGAAGAAACATCTCACTGATGAAACAATTCCAAAGTCTGTGTGCCATTCCATGTCTGATGAGCGGACAGCTCAACCTCTGCTCAAATCAGCTTCATGGAACAGTTTGAGAACAAAAACATCTTCCGTTGGGGTGATACCCTTGACTTGGACACTGTTGAGTCTAATTATGTGTTTGCATGGGACGTGTCCATGGATTCCACAAATGGCAGAGTTTGGTCCCTGAGTGAATTTGGTGGAATCCAACGTCGGTACCAGAAGTACAAGCAGCAGTTTTGTTGATGATTAACTTGAGGCTTTCTGATTTGTGTCAGAGTCAGACTGCCTGGTTCATGACAATCCAGTCTTATGACAATTATCCAACTACTCTGTGTCATACTCATAGATTGTGCAGTTTGATAAATAATTCATCAGTTTGAACAGAGAAGACAGACTTGTAAAACTTAATTTCTTATGCCAGGGTAGATGCTCATGTGTGTAGACTTGACTTTGACTGCTGTTTGATGACTACATATTTATCATGAGCATACCAGGAACCCAGGCTGAGAGTAGTAACTAAGTGTCAGTGTGACGAATGACTGAACTTTACTTTAAACTTAAAGCCGTGTGAAATTTAGACTGTGACTGATTATAAGAAGCTGCTTCTGTATAATTTTGACATGGAAGTATAACTCCTTGAGTGAACTTGAGCAGCAAGTATGTGCAGTTTTTCAAGCTGCTTGATGCCCCCAGTGATCCACAAAACTGGTATGTGCACATAGTGGACATTCTCGGAGACCTGACTGAAACTGAAATTGACATTATACACTTCAACTGGTTGAGATGCAACAACTGTAATTGAAACTTGATGGATTTCTAGCTGTCTGGCCCTCATTTGACAGAATATATATGGTAGGTTTTCTGTTGTTGGTCGGCATTTAAATTGGAAGTGAGCGGGAGGTAAATGTTTAGGAATTAAGGTCCCCCCCCCATCCCCAAATCTAGGAGGTTTATTTCTTTTCTTGTTACACCACTGGAAAGAGCTGTTCGAGACAAACATTTTGATATATGATACATTAGTGTAGGTCAATTAGGAACAAAGTTATCACTACCAACGGATTTAACGACGCCAGCGCTGCGAGACTGTATTTCGTAGTGTTTCTCATATTCATGGCAACAAAAGGCAGAATTGATTTGTTGTTTTGCATGAAATGTCATCTGTTTAACAGAAAACTTGATTACTTGCTGCCTGAGAAGTGTTTTCATATATTATGCTGCATATTGGATTAAATAGTTCTTGAAATACACACAAAAAGCCTATACGCCATCAGTAGAATCAAAATCGTGAAAATTTCAGTGTTCTTCAAGTTTCACATGGGTGTATCTCAGCAGATCTTTGAAAATCAGTTCTGAAAAAAATTGGGCTTGTAGTCTGTGTTAGAGTGCTTCTCAGGAGCAGGTTTTCTAAGGAAAATTCATTCATGTATGACAGTGGGAGCACTCCAAAAAAGCATTTTTGTGTGATTTCGCGAGTCGAAAATTGCATTGCGAGTCATTTTTAGCATACAATTAAAGTGAATATATGTGCTTGGAACTAGAGTTTTTTGTGTGTTCTTGTTTCACATACACATAGATGATATGTTTTTGATGTCACAGGGTTGCTGATATTGATATTTTCCATTATATTCTTATTAAAAGTAGGGGTTTTGTTTTATTTTAGAAAATTCATTCCTCCGTCACAAACTTTGAAAAGCTGTATCTCAGTAAATAATAGTGCTAGAAGCTTCAAATTTTGCATGAAGTTTTCTAATGTTACATACAAAATTATGAGATAGAAGTTTTTTACATATGTTGTGTTTAAAAAAATTCATGGGACTACCTAAAGAGAGCCAAGGCTGCTGGAGACAGTCCCTCCATCCCCTCTGCTTCTATGGGTGGAGCCGCCAGGCCAGGAGGCCATCAGACTTCAGCCACAGGTAAGTGTGGAAGTGACACCTTGTTAGGGTTCGGGCAGCACTACAGCCACAGGTAAGTGTGGAAGTGACACCTTGTTAGGGTTCGGGCAGCACTACAGCCACAGGTAAGTGTGGAAGTGACACCTTGTTAGGATTCGGGCAGCACTACAGCCACAGGTAAGTGTGGAAGTGACACCTTGTTAGGATTCAGGCAGCACTACAGCCACAGGTAAGTGTGGAAGTGACACCTTGTTAGGGTTCGGGCAGCACTACAGCCACAGGTAAGTGTGGAAGTGACACCTTGTTAGGATTCGGGCAGCACTACAGCCACAGGTAAGTGTAGAAGTGACACCTTGTTAGGATTCAGGCAGCACTACAGCCACAGGTAAGTGTGGAAGTGACACCTTGTTAGGGTTCGGGCAGCACTACAGCCACAGGTAAGTGTGGAAGTGACACCTTGTTAGGATTCGGGCAGCACTACAGCCACAGGTAAGTGTGGAAGTGACACCTTGTTAGGATTCGGGCAGCACTACAGCCACAGGTAAGTGTGGAAGTGACACCTTGTTAGGATTCGGGCAGCACTACAGCCACAGGTAAGTGTGGAAGTGACACCTTGTTAGGATTCGGGCAGCACTACAGCCACAGGTAAGTGTGGAAGTGACACCTTGTTAGGATTCGGGCAGCACTACAGCCACAGGTAAGTGTGGAAGTGACACCTTGTTAGGATTCGGGCAGCACTACAGCCACAGGTAAGTGTGGAAGTGACACCTTGTTAGGGTTCGGGCAGCACTACAGCCACAGGTAAGTGTGGAAGTGACACCTTGTTAGGATTCGGGCAGCACTACAGCCACAGGTAAGTGTGGAAGTGACACCTTGTTAGGGTTCGGGCAGCACTACAGCCACAGGTAAGTGTGGAAGTGACACCTTGTTAGGGTTCGGGCAGCACTACAGCCACAGGTAAGTGTGGAAGTGACACCTTGTTAGGGTTCGGGCAGCACTACAGCCACAGGTAAGTGTGGAAGTGACACCTTGTTAGGATTCGGGCAGCACTACAGCCACAGGTAAGTGTGGAAGTGACACCTTGTTAGGATTCGGGCAGCACTACAGCCACAGGTAAGTGTGGAAGTGACACCTTGTTAGGATTCGGGCAGCACTACAGCCACAGGTAAGTGTGGAAGTGACACCTTGTTAGGATTCGGGCAGCACTACAGCCACAGGTAAGTGTGGAAGTGACACCTTGTTAGGGTTCGGGCAGCACTACAGCCACAGGTAAGTGTGGAAGTGACACCTTGTTAGGATTCGGGCAGCACTACAGCCACAGGTAAGTGTGGAAGTGACACCTTGTTAGGATTCGGGCAGCACTACAGCCACAGGTAAGTGTGGAAGTGACACCTTGTTAGGGTTCGGGCAGCACTACAGCCACAGGTAAGTGTGGAAGTGACACCTTGTTAGGATTCGGGCAGCACTACAGCCACAGGTAAGTGTGGAAGTGACACCTTGTTAGGATTCGGGCAGCACTACAGCCACAGGTAAGTGTGGAAGTGACACCTTGTTAGGATTCGGGCAGCACTACAGCCACAGGTAAGTGTGGAAGTGACACCTTGTTAGGATTCGGGCAGCACTACAGCCACAGGTAAGTGTGGAAGTGACACCTTGTTAGGATTCGGGCAGCACTACAGCCACAGGTAAGTGTGGAAGTGACACCTTGTTAGGATTCAGGCAGCACTACAGCCACAGGTAAGTGTGGAAGTGACACCTTGTTAGGGTTCGGGCAGCACTACAGCCACAGGTAAGTGTGGAAGTGACACCTTGTTAGGATTCGGGCAGCACTACAGCCACAGGTAAGTGTGGAAGTGACACCTTGTTAGGATTCGGGCAGCACTACAGCCACAGGTAAGTGTGGAAGTGACACCTTGTTAGGATTCGGGCAGCACTACAGCCACAGGTAAGTGTGGAAGTGACACCTTGTTAGGATTCGGGCAGCACTACAGCCACAGGTAAGTGTGGAAGTGACACCTTGTTAGGATTCGGGCAGCACTACAGCCACAGGTAAGTGTGGAAGTGACACCTTGTTAGGATTCAGGCAGCACTACAGCCACAGGTAAGTGTGGAAGTGACACCTTGTTAGGGTTCGGGCAGCACTACAGCCACAGGTAAGTGTGGAAGTGACACCTTGTTAGGATTCGGGCAGCACTACAGCCACAGGTAAGTGTGGAAGTGACACCTTGTTAGGATTCGGGCAGCACTACAGCCACAGGTAAGTGTGGACGTGACACCTTGTTAGGATTCGGGCAGCACTACAGCCAAAGGTTTCAAGGTACATGTACATTTCTCTCTCTCTCATGGCCTAGGCACTATTGCATCAGGACATGCCATGTTGGGTGTATACATGCTTTTGTTTACAATGTACACATCACACCAGTCATTATCATGCTTTTTATCACGTACACAATGCCATACTGACATGATCAAAACAGTGTCCACATAGAGGCATGAGAAATGGCTCGTCAACTTGCATGCATGTCATCAAGCTTTGGGCTACTGAACACTTTGCATGAGTGCCCATGCAGGTGCTTTTGTGGCTGTGATAATTTTCCATTTAGTGTAATCATACCTTGTTAATTTCATGATGAAGTATGCTTGCATGGGATGTCAGTGATATGGCCATGTACTAACACATGAGCCAATGATTACTCATATATGCTTTTTATACACACAAATACAATGGGACATACAATTCTTGCCCACAAACACATGAACACATGCATGCACACACATAGTCATGCATGCATACACTATACACATGCATGCATGCATGCATGCACACACACATGCGGGCACGCGCACGCACACACACACACACACAGTGACCTCCTTCTTTCATAATTGCAGTGAGAGCTGTCCCGTCAACCTCCCAGACAACATCAATGGACTTTGATCCTCATGGTCAGTGTCACAGGACTGTCTGGTCACATGCTGTGTGACAGGACTGTGTGGTCACTTGGTGTGTGACAGGACTGTGTGGTCACTTGGTGTGTGACAGGACTGTGTGGTCACTTGGTGTGTGACAGGACTGTGAGGTCACTTGGTGTGTGACAGTACTGTGTGGTCACTTGGTGTGTGACAGGACTTAGTGGTCACTTGGTGTGACAGGACTGTGTGGTCAGTTGTGTGTGATAGGACTGTGTGGTCACATGCTGTGTAACAGGACTGTGTTTTCACTTGGTGTGTGACAGGAGTGTGTGGTCACTTGGTGTGTGACAGGACTGTGTGGTCACTTGGTGTGTGACAGGACTGTGTGGTCACTTGGTGTGTGACAGTACTGTGTGGTCACTTGGTGTGTGACAGGACTTAGTGGTCACTTGGTGTGACAGGACTGTGTGGTCACTTGGTGTGTGACAGGACTGTGTGGTCACTTGGTGTGTGACAGGACTGTGTGGTCACTTGGTGTGTGACAGGACTGTGTGGTCACTTGGTGTTTGACAGGACTTAGTGGTCACTTGGTGTGACAGGACTGTGTGGTCACTTGGTGTGTGACAGGACTGTGTGGTCACTTGGTGTGTGACAGGACTGTGTGGTCACTTGGTGTGTGACAGGACTGTGTGGTCACTTGGTGTGTGGTCAGTTGTGTTTTTATAAACACTGCAGTCTAACAGGAAAGGCTTTTCATCTAAGAGAGAGAGAGAGCTCGAGAGAGAGAGAGAGAGAGAGAGAGAGAGAGAGAGAGAGAGAGAGAGAGAGAGAGAGAGAGAGAGAAACACACACACTCACACTCACACTTATGCACGCACTCACACACACATGCACGCACATACACACACACACGCACGCACACGCACGCACATACACACACACACACACACACACACACTGATGTCCCCCTCTGTTGACAGAAGACAGGGAGGTCCCCGAGGTGTCTGTACACATCCCTCCCTGCCTGGCTACCACAGCCCCCCTGACCTCTGCTGTCCCCTCCCCCTCCCACACGGCGCCAGTGGCCAGGGAGCCTGGAGGTCAGTGTCTTCGGACTGTGGGGTCAGTTGTGTGTGACAGGACTGTGCGGTCAGTTGTGTGTGACATGGCTGTGTGGTCAGTTGGTGTGTGACAGGACTGTGTGGTTAGTTGCTGTGTGACAGGACTGTGTGGTCACTTGGTGTGTGACAGGACTGTGTGGTCAATTGTTGTGTGACCAATTGTTGTGAGACAGAACTGTGTGGTCAGTTGTGTGTGACAGGACTGTGTGGTCAATTGTGTGTGACATGACTGTGTGGGCTGTTGTGTGTGACAGGACTGTGTGGTCAGTTGTGTGTGACAGGAATGTGTGGTCAGTTGTGTGTGACAGGACTGCGTGGTCAGTTGGTATGTGACAAGATTGCATGATCAGTTGAGTGTGACAGGTCTGTGTGGTCAGTTGGTGTGTAACAGGACTGTGTGGTCAGTTGGTGTGTGACAGGACTGTGTGGTCAGTTGTGTGACAGGACTGTGTGGTCAGTTGGTGTGTGACAGGACTGTGTGGTCAGTTGTGTGTGACAGGACTGTGTGGTCAGTTGTGTGTGACAGGACTGTGTGGTCAGTTGTGTGTGACAGGACTGTGTGGTCAGTTGGTGTGTGACAGGACTGTGTGGTCAGTTGTGTGTGACAGGACTGTGTGGTCAGTTGTGTGTGACAGGACTGTGTGGTCAGTTGTGTGTGACAGGACTGTGTGGTCAGTTTGTGTGTGACAGGACTGTGTGGTCAGTTGGTGTGTGACAGGACTGTGTGGTCAGTTGGTGTGTGACAGGACTGCGTGGTCAGTTGTGTGTGACAGGACTGCGTGGTCAGTTGGTGTGTGACAGGACTGTGTGGTCAGTTGGTGTGTGACAGGACTGTGTGGTCAGTTGTGTGTGACAGGACTGTGTGGTCAGTTGGTGTGTGACAGGACTGTGTGGTCAGTTGGTCTGTGACAGGACTGTGTGGTCAGTTGGTGTGGTGAGTTGGTGTGTGACAGGACTGTGTGGTGAGTTGGTGTGTGACAGGACTGCGTGGTCAGTTTGTGTGTGACAGGAATGTCTCTCCATTCATAGCATCGTTGTGTGTCTCTCCTCCGACTAAAGGTCTCACTCCTCCGAGAGATAGACAGACTTATGTCCCTGAAGTACTGCTCACCACACCACTGGAATGAAGACACATCTATTGCTGGTAATGCAAGTTTAGACATATTTTCAAGATATGTGTGTACATATTTTTCTTCTTCTTCCTACAGACACATCAGCAGCGGAAGCCCAGCCACCAGGCCGAGTGACTACAGAGGGACAGTCAGACACAGAGACAGGAACTGCAGTGTCAGCACCACGGTAGGCACTCTGTCTCTATGCCGAGTGGAACGTCTGCTTCTGTCGTGTTCCTCCTGCTGCCTTCTCTTCTCCTCCTGCTGCGTTTTCTTCTTCTCTTGCTGCCTTCTCTTCTCCTCCTGCCTTCTCTTCTCCTCCTGCCTTCTCTTCTCCTCCTCCTGCTGCCTTCTCTCCTCCTCCTGCTGCCTTCTCTCCTCCTCCTGCTGCCTTCTCTCCTCCTCCTGCTGCCTTTTCTTCCTCCTCCTGCTGCCTTCTCTCCTCCTCCTGCTGCCTTCTCTCCTCCTCCTCCTGCTGCCTTCTCTCCTCCTCCTGCTGCCTTCTCTTCTCCTCCTGCTGCCTTCTCTTCTCCTCCTGCTGCCTTCTCTTCCTCCTCCTGCTGCCTTCTCTTCTCTCCTCCTGCTGCCTTCTCTCCTCCTCCTGCTGCCTTCTCTTCTCCTCCTGCTGCCTTCTCTTCTCCTCCTGCTGCCTTCTCTCCTCCTCCTGCTGCCTTCTCTTCTCCTCCTGCTGCCTTCTCTCCTCCTCCTGCTGCCTTCTCTTCTCCTCCTGCTGCCTTCTCTCCTCCTCCTGCTGCCTTCTCTCCTCCTCCTGCTGCCTTCTCTCCTCCTCCTGCTGCCTTCTCTCCTCCTCCTGCTGCCTTCTCTCCTCCTCCTGCTGCCTTCTCCTCCTCCTCCTGCTGCCTTCTCTTCTCCTCCTGCTGCCTTCTCTCCTCCTCCTGCTGCCTTCTCTCCTCCTCCTGCTGCCTTCTCTTCTCCTCCTGCTGCCTTCTCTTCTCCTCCTGCTGCCTTCTCTCTCCTCCTGCTGCCTTCTCTTCTCCTCCTGCTGCCTTCTCTTCTCCTCCTGCTGCCTTCTCTTCTCCTCCTGCTGCCTTCTCTCCTCCTCCTGCTGCCTTCTCTCCTCCTCCTGCTGCCTTCTCTTCTCCTCCTGCTGCCTTCTCTTCTCCTCCTGCTGCTGCCTTCTCTCCTCCTCCTGCTGCCTTCTCTCTCTCCTCCTGCTGCCTTCTCTTCTCCTCCTGCTGCCTTCTCTTCTCCTGCTGCTGCCTTCTCTCCTCCTCCTGCTGCCTTCTCTTCTCCTCCTGCTGCCTTCTCTCCTCCTCCTGCTGCCTTCTCTTCTCCTCCTGCTGCCTTCTCTCCTCCTCCTGCTGCCTTCTCTCCTCCTTCTGCTGCCTTCTCTTCTCCTCCTGCTGCCTTCTCTCCTCCTGCTGCCTTCTCTCCTCCTGCTGCCTTCTCTCTCCTCCTGCTGCCTTCTCCTCCTCCTGCTGCCTTCTCCTCCTCCTGCTGCCTTCTCCTCTCTCCTGCTGCCTTCTCCTCCTCCTGCTGCCTTCTCCTCCTGCTGCCTCCTTCTCCTCCTGCTGCCTTCTCTTCTCCTCCTGCTGCCTTCTTCTCCTCCTGCTGCCTTCTCCTCCTGCTGCCTTCTCTCTCCTCCTGCTGCCTTCTCTCCTCCTGCTGCCTTCTCTCCTCCTGCTGCCTTCTCTTCTCCTCCTGCTGCCTTCTCTTCTCCTCCTGCTGCCTTCTCTCCTCCTCCTGCTGCCTTCTCTTCTCCTCCTGCTGCCTTCTCTCTCCTCCTGCTGCCTTCTCTTCTCCTCCTGCTGCCTTCTCTCCTCCTGCTGCCTTCTCTCCTCCTCCTGCTGCCTTCTCTCTCCTCCTGCTGCCTTCTCTTCTCCTCCTGCTGCTTCTTCTCTCCTCCTGCTGCCTTCTCTTCTCCTCCTGCTGTCTTCTCTTCTCCTCCTGCTGCCTTCTCTCCTCCTCCTGCTGCCTTCTCTTCTCCTCCTGCTGCCTTCTCTTCTCCTGCTGCTGCCTTCTCTCTCCTCCTGCTGCCTTCTCTTCTCCTCCTGCTGCCTTCTCTCTTCTCCTCCTCCTGCTGCCTTCTCTTCTCCTCCTGCTGCCTTCTCTTCTCCTCCTGCTGCCTTCTCTTCTCCTGCTGCCTTCTCTTCTCCTCCTGCTGCCTTCTCTTCTCCTGCTGCCTTCTCTCCTCCTGCTGCCTTCTCTCTCCTCCTGCTGCCTTCTCTCCTCCTCCTGCTGCCTTCTCTCCTCCTGCTGCCTTCTCTCCTCCTCCTGCTGCCTTCTCTCCTCCTCCTGCTGTCTTCTCTTCTCCTCTGCTGCCTTCTCTCCTCCTCCTGCTGCCTTCTCTCCTCCTCCTGCTGCCTTCTCTCCTCCTCCTGCTGCCTTCTCTCTCCTCCTGCTGCCTTCTCTCCTCCTCCTGCTGCCTTCTCTCTCCTCCTGCTGCCTTCTCTCCTCCTCCTGCTGCCTTCTCTTCTCCTCCTCCTGCTGCCTTCTGTTCTCCTTCTGCTGCCTTCTCTCCTCCTCCTGCTGCCTTCTCTTCTACTCCTCCTGCTGTCTTCTCTACTCCTCCTGCTGCCTTCTCTCCTCCTCCTGCTGCCTTCTCTTCTCCTCCTGCTGCTGCCTTCTCTTCTACTCCTCCTGCTTGTTGTATTATTTAGAGTTAACCCTCTTTATGCGCTCTTGCTGCTGACGTTGGACTAATAATCGTTGGACGCACCAATGTCGGTTTTGGCCGTTGGACTGAGTTATGAGAAGCAGTACTAGCCTGCTTATCTATCTACAACGCAAAACACAACATGGTGGCAGCGGTGTGAGTTCAAGAGAACCCTAGGTACTGTAAATTCATCCTTTCTTCCCATTTCTTTGCTAATGATGGGCGATCCACCACAACCTAGAAACACGCCACGTGTCCACCCTCCACCCACTCTAAACGTGAAGAAAGGAGCTGAGGAGTGGAAACTTTTCAGGCAAATGTGGAATAATTACTGCATTGTGGCTCGCATCAACGCTGAAGGGGATGATGCGTACAGTAAGGCATTTTTTCTCCTCACTATCGGTCCTGATGGTCTCACAGTGTACAATGGAATGCAGTTGGCTGATGACCACAAAATGCAGGATATCATCAACGCTTTTGAAGAACATTTCATTGGCAAAACCAACGAGACGTATGAGCGTTATGTCTTCAACAGAAGAGACCAAGGAGAAGATGAAAAGGTGGAAGACTACATCACTGCACTTCGCACTCTGGCGAAAACCTGCAACTTCAAGGATCTACAGGATTCGCTGCTACGAGATCGCATTGTCCTGGGCATCAGAGACAGTAGCACCAGAAAACGCCTGTTGCAGAAGTCCGAGCTATCCCTAAAGACCTGCATCGACATATGCAGAGCAGATGAGGCGGCTCGTAATCAAATGAAGAAGTTTGGGTCTCCACCCGCCTCTTCGTCCACTGAGAGAGAGGTCTCTGAAGAAGCTTGTGCTGTTCAGGCTAAGGCAAAACCTAGAAAGGGTTTCAAGCCCAACTGTCGGCACCAAAGCACGACGCTGCCTTCGCCACTGTGAAGAAGATGGTGACTGAAGCACCTATGCTGGCGTTCTACAACCCAGCTGAGGAACTGACGATACAGTGTGACTCAAGCCAGAGCGGTCTTGGTGCCGTACTGATGCAAAGGGGCAAACCCATCGCTTACGCCAGCCGCTCCCTGACAGACACAGAAACACGGTACGCTCGGCTCAAATTGAAAAAGAAATGCTCGCGATCGTGTTTGCACTGGATAAGTTCCACCAGTACACATTTGGTCGACACACCACTATAGAGAGTGACCACAAACCCCTTGAAGCAATCCTGAGCAAATCTCTGTCTGCAGCCCCTCGCCGCCTCCAAGGAATGATGCTCAGAATCCAAGGCTATGACATCACAGTGACCTACAAGAAAGGAAAAGAGATGTACCTGGCGGACACTCTCTCAAGGGCTTACCTGAGTTCATCAGAGAATACTCAAGGGGAGTTTGAGTATGTGAACATGGTCAGCTTCCTGTCGGTCGGAGATGAGAGACTCTCACAACTGAAAGAGGCAACGGAGAAAGATGAAACGCTGCAGAAACTCAAAGCAGTCATCGTGCAAGGCTGGCCCGATGAGAAGCATCAGCTGCCCGCTGAACTGACCCCATACTACAGCTACAGAGACGAATTGTCAGTACAAGATGGCCTACTGTTCAAGGGTGAACGAGTAGTGATCCCCCTCTCCCTGCGTCCAGAGATGAAAATGGCCTTACACTCCACACACACGGGCATCGAAGGATGTCTGAAGCGCGCTCGTGAATCACTCTTCTGGCCTGGAATGACCGGTGAGATAAGAGAATACATCTCTACTTGCGAGCTTTGCCAAACCTTTCAGCCCGCCCAGCAGAGAGAAACACTGATGAGCCATGAAATACCCAGCAGACAGTGGGAAAAGATAGGTATAGACCTATTTCAACTCGACGGCAAGGATTATCTGGTGACCGTGGACTACTTCAGCAACTTCTTCGAGCTGGGTCGGCTCAAGAAGACGACAGCATCGACAGTCATTCACAAACTGCGACACCACTTTGCCAGATACGGCATTCCTTCTACTGTCATCAGTGACAATGGCCCACAATTTTCATCAGAAGAATTTGCCGCCTTCGCCAGAAGCTATGACTTTAAACACCATACCAGCAGCCCCTACCATCCAAAGTCAAACGGAAAAGCTGAATCGGCAGTAAAGACTGCAAAGACCCTCCTAAAAAACAAAACAAGGATCGGTTCCTTGCGATGTTGAATCACAGAAACACACCCAATCACACTGGCGCCAGCCCAGCACAGCTGTTTCTGAATCGAAGGACGAGGACGCTGGTGCCCATGACTGAAAACCTTCTCAAACCCAGAGCAGTTAAGATCGACAAGCACCAAGGGAAGCTTGCAAACCAACAACGACTGAGTGCAAGGCACTATAACAACCACGCCAAAGATCTTCTCCCACTTGAAGAAGGCGACAATGTGAGGCTGAAACCTTTCACTCTCGGCAACAAAAAGTGGGCAAGTGGTACTATCACAAAGAGACTGGACGAGAGGTCATACGAAGTCGATTCCGGTGATGCCCTCTATCGCTGCAACAGAGTGCACCTGAAGAAAGTGTTGCTATCATCCAAAACGGCAACGGAAGCTGATGTTCCTGTGGCAGTCCCTGAGACCAATGGTTATGAGGCCCTGAAGACCCCCAGTCCACCTCCGACTGCATCAGCACCGCCTACGCAGGGAAACCCAGCCAGGGCATCTTCAGCAACCAGCCTAAGCCAACCGGCAACACTGGCGCGAGAGACACCACTGAGGGATAACGCCGCACTCCGAACATGATCTGGCCGCGAGGTCAGACTGCCGCCAAGAATGAAAGACTTTATTCTTGAGAAATAATTTTGTGACATTTCTCTTTCATTCCAGGACAACACAGTGTTCTCAGTTACTTCCAGAACACAAGTGACATTGTTCTCATTTATTTCCAGAACACAAGTGACATTGTTTTTAATTACTCCCAGAACAATACTAGTGACATTTTTATTAATTTGCAGCTTTATTCTTTATGAAGGGGAAGATGTTGTATTATTTAGAGTTATCCCTCTTTATGCGCTCTTGCTGCTGACGTTGGACTAATAAACGTTGGACGCACCAATGTCGGTTTTGGCCGTTGGACTGAGTTATGAGAAGCAGTACTAGCCTGCTTATCTATCTACAACGCAAAACACAACACTGCTGCCTTCTGTTCTCCTTCTGCTACCTTCTCTCCACCTCCTGCTGCCTTCTCTTCTACTCCTCCTGCTGTCTTCTCTCCACCTCCTGCTGCCTTCTCTTCTACTCCTCCTGCTGTCTTCTCTACTCCTCCTGATACCTTCTCTCTACTAATTCTTTTCATTTTCCTTGTGTTTTTCCTCCTCCTCCAGCCAGGTGGCATTTGGTGGGAGCCATCTGACATTTGTTCAAGTTGTTTGGACAAGTGACAGGTTTTTCTGGCTGCTAAATTATATCTGGTGTGTGGATCAGATCCGTTTACTGTGACATGATTCTTGTGACATGTGTAAACACATGAATGCATGCATGCATTAATTCAGATAAGCAAAAAAATGTATTATGGCACATACACTCACACACACACACACACACACACACTGTCGCGTTTTTGCTTATCTTAAACTTTAGAAGTTAAAGGTTCCTTCCCGGAGAACGATGTAATCGCCTCAAGGAGAGGTAACCCCGATAAACAAAATAGTTTACATACTAAACTAACCTCCACTCCTTGGGGGGACACCACAAACAGCAAAGAAAATCAAAGACTCAAATAAACACAGGCCAGTGAATCAGTTTGAAAATAAATACAAGTTTATTCAAAAGCTATCAACCCTTCCTGGCGGCCCAAAACCGCAGAGGAAGGTAAGCAGAATAAAAATGCAACAGGAAAGTAAACAAAACAAAGCAAAGGCGAAACAGTCAGCAGGCAGGGTGGCACACTTCTGCTTCCTGTGAAAAGCCTCAGAAAAATAACAACAACAATCCCTGGGGCAGGGAAATGAAAAACAATTCAAGAATGACCGATACCCTTGTTCAAAACAAACGCCTAAGTCACCGGTGACTAGGGTTAAGAATAGGGCACAAGAAAAACAATCTCCAAACTTCCCTCTTCTCCTCACCATTTTACCAGAAACTGAAATAAATTCAGCAATGCTCCAAATCCAGTAATCCACTACAACTTCCACCACTCGTTCTGACAAACACTTCAAACCGTGGCAAACTTCTTCAAAAAGACAGAAGGGAAGAACGAACAACACACAGGGTATGACAACCAGTCACTCCCACTCCCCATGCATAACATCACACGCAGCAGCCGCTGCATACCACAAAACCCCCTTCCCCTCACCTTGGCTTACCCCACTTCCCCCAGTGGTGACGCTTCCGCCTGAGCGACAGGCGGCCAAAACGTAAACAAGGCAGATTCCGCTCCACTCAGCTCTCACTCGTGCAGTTGCTCCTCACCCAGCAAGCTCACGCGACCCACGCGCACACGAGTAGACACTTCACGCCGAAATAAGCAACAAATGTGGAGACTAAACAGGAAAGAACCCATCTTACCATTCCATCGCCAAATGTACGCCTTCCGGTCCAGCGTACTCTGATCTCCACGTGGCTTTCTCCCCCAGCTCACGTGATCAGAAAAAACAACGCGGCGATAAACACAACTAAATCTCACACAAAGAATTCCCAGGGTAACCCAAACTCACTTCCTCCCTTTTCAGTCCACCTGAAAAGAAGACATTGTTCCCAAAACCCTTGAACAAGTCACTGCACTCAACACAGTTTCTCTCGGAAGTCCTGGCGAATACCCTCATAGCCGACGCACGCCCGGCGTCATCCGGTGTCCAGACAAGTAGAACCCCTTCCCGTGAATTTAGTTCTTTCCCCCCTTGTCTGTCATGAGATTAACCCTGACTTGCAAGCGCCTTGCTTAATTCCCCAAGTCAGTAACAGTTTAGAAGACGATCCTAAACTTCGGCAGAATTACCATAGTCATCAGAGCTAGAGTGATAAATATCGTCCTACAGAAGAACCAGTTCATGAATCACTCTCTCCCTCATCGCGTTGTCCACCTGCGACAATACAGCTGCGCTACGACACCGCCTCCAACCGCGAATGTATGCGCTAGCACTTCTCCCCTCCCCTCTCTGCCTCTGATACAATATTCCCCTAATTGATCAGGCCGCCCGTGCGGACTTTTCCACTATACCCAAAGTGGATTTCGTTAGACTTTTAACCACCAGTTCCGGACCTGTCCTAACGAAATTGTAGCTACCGAGCTACGAACGAGAAAACGATGCTTGCACAGCCGTTAGAACCAAAACGGCCTGACGAAACGCTCCAGCGTTTCAGACGTTGCTCCAGCCTCGCACCCAGGCTTCTCCTAGCCGGCGCAGCATTCCCTCGGAGACGTCAGGAAAGCACGAGCTCCACCCGCGTGGACTCGATGTGACAGTACTGCCGAGCTCCACCAGTAGCGGACGCAGCACTCGTAGAAATTTCGTAGACACGAAGATACCAGCAGGAAGGTAGACCAGTGGACCGTAGATAACCAGATAAGCAGCAAATAGCCCCAGTGGCCAAGCAGCCCAAAACGCAAGTAGCCAAACAGCGCGTCAGCAATTTCAGCCTGAAACACACAATCGTTTTGCCCCCATGAGCAATTACCCTTTTCCCCTTTGAATTTACTCGAGCGAGATTCGATATTTTAGCGACGCGTTTAACCCAGACGCTCCAGTTGAACTGCTTACTCATTCTCGGCGAGAAAGATTGAATTTACCTTCATTTACTCATGAAATAAAATTGATAAATCATTCCCCACGGATTTACTTCAGACTTTAGAGGTACGAATCACCCACGCCCAAACGGATGACCCAATTCCCGCTCAGATTAAACAATCAAACACCCCACGTGGTAAAAGCAACATGGCGAGACGGCAATAGTCACCTCAGTCGTCAGGCTGTGGTGTGATCCACGGAAAACTTCGTCCTAGTCACCAGGAAGACTCCTTCCCCTTCTCAAGTGCCCAACTTCTAGCCTGAGTTGACACAGAGAATTTCCACCAGGGGGCGAAAAGACTTCGCCCATAAACCGCACCGCGCAGCTCCAGCATTAGCCACACAGAGGATGTGTGCTTGCTTCCTCCATCCAAGACGACGGAAAATGTACTGAGCACTAAGACGCAATCGAACCTCGGCGTCTCCTTCCCACGTGATTACCCTCCAATCACTAATGAGAAAATTCCCGCCTCTACCATTTTATCCAATCATTACTTAACGAAGTTTCGCGGGCTCTTACCCCTGCGAGAGATCGTGTGAACCCCAGAGATCCCCCGCTATACCACCTTCGAAGACCCCCCGGTCCCCTCGCGGAGTGACGCTGTAGCACCCCACTAGACAATAACCCCGCCCACTGCGCCGACGCTCGAGCGCAAAATACGGAGAAAATTTCTATACAATCTATTTACAGTAATGATGAATAACCCACATCACCCCTTTTGTCGCTCATCATGCGACACACACACACACACACACACACACACACACACACACACGACACCTTTCAAATGTCAGTGTAAAAGGATGAAAGCACAGTAGAGGTCAAAGGGAACTTTCATTTTCTGATTGAAGGATGAAGCAGTTTAACCCGGATAGAGTGACAGGCAACATTCGGGCTCTCACAGTTGGCACAGGTGAGTGTTGTGTGTAGTTTGAGTGGAGGTGAGTGTTGTGTGTAGTTTGAGTGGAGGTGAGTGTTGTGTGTTGTTTGAGTAGAGGTGTGTGTTGTGTGTAGTTTGAGTGGAGGCGAGTGTTGTGTGTAGTTTGAGTGGAGGTGAGTGTTGTGTGTAGTTTGAGTGGAGGCGAGTGTTGTGTGTAGTTTGAGTGGAGGTGTGTGTTGTGTGTAGTTTGAGTGGAGGTGTGTGTTGTGTGTAGTTTGAGTGGAGGCGAGTGTTGCGTGTAGTTTGAGTGGAGGCGAGTGTTGTGTGTAGTTTGAGTGGAGGCGAGTGTTGTGGGTAGTTTGAGTGGAGGTGAGTGTTGTGTGTAGTTTGAGTGGAGGTGTGTGTTGTGTGTAGTTTAAGTGGAGGTGTGTGTTTTGTGTAGTTTGAGTGGAGGAGTGTGTTGTGTGTAGTTTGAGGGGAGGTGTGTGTTGTGTGTAGTTTGAGTGGAGGTGTGTGTTGTGTGTAGTTTGAATGGAGGCGAGTGTTGCGTGTAGTTTGACTGGAGGCGAGTGTTGCATGTAGTTTGAGTGGAGGCGAGTGTTGTGTGTAGTTTGAGTGGAGGCGAGTGTTGCGTGTAGTTTGAGTGGAGGCGAGTGTTGCATGTAGTTTGAGTGGAGGCGAGTGTTGTGTGTAGTTTGAGTGGAGGCAAGTGTTGTGTGTAGTTTGAGTGGAGGTGAGTGTTGTGTGTAGTTTGAGTGGAGGCGAGTGTTGTGTGTAGTTTGAGTGGAGGCGAGTGTTGCATGTAGTTTGAGTGGAGGCGAGTGTTGTGTGTAGTTTGAGTGGAGGCGAGTGTTGTGTGTAGTTTGAGTGGAGGTGAGTGTTGTGTGTAGTTTGAGTGGAGGTGAGTGTTGTGTGTAGTTTGAGTGGAGGCGAGTGTTGTGTGTAGTTTGAGTGGAGGTGAGTGTTGTGTGTAGTTTGAGTGGAGGTGAGTGTTGTGTGTAGTTTGAGTGGAGGTGAGTGTTGTGTGTAGTTTGAGTGGAGGTGAGTGTTGTGTGTAGTTTGAGTGGAGGTGTGTGTTGTGTGTAGTTTGAGTGGAGGTATGTGTTGTGTGTAGTTTGAGTGGAGGTGAGTGTTGTGTGTAGTTTGAGTGGAGGTGAGTGTTGTGTGTAGTTTGAGTGGAGGTGAGTGTTGTGTGTAGTTTGAGTGGAGGTGAGTGTTGTGTGTAGTTTGAGTGGAGGTGTGTGTTGTGTGTAGTTTGAGTGGAGGTGTGTGTTGTGTGTAGTTTGAGTGGAAGGTGTGTGTTGTGTGTAGTTTGAGTGGAGGTGAGTGTTGTGTGTAGTTTGAGTGGAGGTGAGTGTTGTGTGTAGTTTGAGTGGAGGTGAGTGTTGTGTGTAGTTTGAGTGGAGGTGAGTGTTGTGTGTAGTTTGAGTGGAGGTGAGTGTTGTGTGTAGTTTGAGTGGAGGTGAGTGTTGTGTGTAGTTTGAGTGGAGGTGAGTGTTGTGTGTAGTTTGAGTGGAGGTGAGTGTTGTGTGTAGTTTGAGTGGAGGTGAGTGTTGTGTGTAGTTTGAGTGGAGGCGAGTGTTGTGTGTAGTTTGAGTGGAGGTGAGTGTTGTGTGTAGTTTGAGTGGAGGTGAGTGTTGTGTGTAGTTTGAGTGGAGGTGAGTGTTGTGTGTAGTTTGAGTGGAGGTGAGTGTTGTGTGTAGTTTGAGTGGAGGTGAGTGTTGTGTGTAGTTTGAGTGGAGGAGTGTGTTGTGTGTAGTTTGAGTGGAGGTGATGTGTTGTGTGTAGTTTGAGTGGAGGTGAGTGTTGTGTGTAGTTTGAGTGGAGGCGAGTGTTGTGTGTAGTTTGAGTGGAGGTGAGTGTTGTGTGTAGTTTGAGTGGAGGTGAGTGTTGTGTGTAGTTTGAGTGGAGGTGAGTGTTGTGTGTAGTTTGAGTGGAGGTGTGTGTTGTGTGTAGTTTGAGTGGAGGTGTGTGTTGTGTGTAGTTTGAGTGGAGGTGTGTGTTGTGTGTAGTTTGAGTGGAGGTGAGTGTTGTGTGTAGTTTGAGTGGAGGTGAGTGTTGTGTGTAGTTTGAGTGGAGGTGAGTGTTGTGTGTTGAGTGTTGTGTGTAGTTTAAGTGGAGGTGTGTGTTGTGTGTAGTTTGAGTGGAGGTGTGTGTTGTGTGTAGTTTGAGTGGAGGAGTGTGTTGTGTGTAGTTTGAGTGGAGGTGAGTGTTGTGTGTAGTTTGAGTGGAGGAGTGTGTTGTGTGTAGTTTGAGTGGAGGTGAGTGTTGCATGTAGTTTGAGTGGAGGTGAGTGTTGTGTGTAGTTTGAGTGGAGGTGAGTGTTGTGTGTAGTTTGAGTGGAGGTGAGTGTTGTGTGTAGTTTGAGTGGAGGTGAGTGTTGTGTGTAGTTTGAGTGGAGGTGAGTGTTGTGTGTAGTTTGAGTGGAGGGAGTGTTGTGTGTAGTTTGAGTGGAGGTGAGTGTTGTGTGTAGTTTGAGTGGAGGTGAGTGTTGTGTGTAGTTTGAGTGGAGGTGAGTGTTGTGTGTAGTTTGAGTGGAGGTGAGTGTTGTGTGTAGTTTGAGTGGAGGTGAGTGTTGTGTGTAGTTTGAGTGGAGGTGAGTGTTGTGTGTAGTTTGAGTGGAGGTGTGTGTTGTGTGTAGTTTGAGTGGAGGTGTGTGTTGTGTGTAGTTTGAGTGGAGGTGAGTGTTGTGTGTAGTTTGATGATAGGAAGGTTGTGTCTCTTTGTGTAGTGTTGCACCTGTTTGCTGAGCTGTGTGTCAGTTTTATGTAGTGTGTTGTCGTCAGTTTGTGTGTGGTGTTGTGTGCAGGTTGTAGAGTGTTGTTTGTGGTTATTGTCAGCATGTTTGTGTGTTTTATGCTTGTGTATATGTATTTGTGTGTCTCTTTACCTTTTCGTGTGGCTGTCTGCTTCTGTGAGTGTGTGTGGTTATGCATGTTTGTGTGTGTGCATGTGTGTGTGTGTGTGTGTGTGTGTGTGTGTGTGTGTGTAATACAGTCTAAAGTTTTCAGTAGTGTTGTAAAAAAGAATTAAATGCATGTTTCATCTTTAAATCCATGGCAGAACTTATAATTTATATTTTGAATTTCAGTCACCCATGAGAAGTGTTGTGCCTGCTATTTTATCTGATTGCCTTTTCCCTTCATATTGCAGTGAACATTTTCGAAGGTATGTACTGAAGTTTTCCCTTGATCCATAGTGAAGCGAGCATGTGTTTTCTCCCCTGATTATTGCTTATTTTGTTTTCGACGATGTAAATATGCTATGATGAAAGTGTCGGTTTTAAATCAGTGTAACTCTGCTCGAATATAGAATGTAACTAGCAAATACATGGCATTTGGCCCTGATGAGATTCCAGGGGTCCCAGCTGATGAGGAAGTGCTGTGTAGATGGAACATTGGAGTAGCATCATCCCGAAAGCCCAGCAGCCAGGGGTCCCAGCTGATGAGGAAGTGCTGTGTAGATGGAACATTGGAGTAGCATCATCCCGAAAGCCCAGCAGCCAGGGGTCCCAGCTGATGAGGGGACATCAAGCGGCTCTGGCCGTATGCTGCACTCTTTTGGTCACTCAGGCAAAAATAATACAAAAACTGTCTTTTAATCAGTTGTAAGAAAACATATTTTTTAATAGGTTGTTAAAACATTTTCTTTGCCTCAACTTAATATTCCCCAACACTCTTCCAAAACTGTTTATATTGGATTCATTCATGGCGTTAAACATTAAACTTCAGAGCATTTTGTTCACCACATACAATTTGCATGTTGTTGTAATGAGTACCAACTTACCCATATATAAGGGTGGTGGTGGGTGGACAGTGTGTGTGTGTGTGTGTGTGTGTGTGTGTGTGTGTGTGTGTGTGTGTGTGTGTGTAGTTGAAGTGCCAATTTCCTGTTGATAGTAAACTTGACATAGATTAAGGGGGGACATGGCGTACAAAAACGGATTAATAGAAAATAATTCATAACTAAGCAAATATGAAAGCTATACTAATGAAATTTTATACAGAATACAAACACACTGGAAGGTATATTTAAACAAAATTTTATTGCTGAAGACTTAGTTGTTCATGTGTTATAGCAAAATAACTGAAAAATAAACATACCAATTTTCTCCCCTCCGTGAAATTTTAATTAATAACCTTTTTATGATCAACAATGATTTTAAACAAAGAAGAAGGTCTATATTATTCAATAAGATATAATAAGTGGATTACTAACACTTCTAACTAATTTTAGTGGAATTTAGAAAAAGTAACCAAAAAATGTGCTCCGGGCATAACATAATTAAATTTTTACAAAAATTAAGCAAATTCAGCTACACCTTTCTGATTGGTCTTATTGAATGCAGTATTTATTCATACATATACACACACAATTTCAGAAAGCTATCTCAATCCTAAGTGACTTTATTTTTGGGGAGAAAATCACTACCGTTGAAATAAAAACCACATTATGAGAAAATTGACTTTAAAGTTTGAGAAAGATTAAACGTTAACTACAACTGAACCATAACAGATACAATTTAATAACATAACTCATTGAATGTGTCGTTTATTTGTTATCATTGTAGCAAACTTTCAACTTATTATCTTAATTCAAAATATCAGAATAATTAGGTGAAAAGCATCACCTGTAGCAAAACATTCCCGTTTTCTGTAAGAATCGCGTAATCACGGCAACTTCCGCCGTGATAACAGCTTCGTTCAGTGCCGTGTCTGTAGATAAGAACGCGATCGCTGTTGTATCACAACCTCCAGAGGCTGTTGACACGACTTAATTTCTTTTCTGGGCTTGCTTTTTCCGTCCATTTCTGCATCTTCCGTGGAATTGTCTCGATCGAGATAGCGCGAACTTTCGCGCGCTGTAAGCACACTTCGGAAAGAACCGATGTTTGCTTCGGCGGCCGACGTTCAGGCCGGAAACAGCCGAAGTACGGTTCGGCCGTTTCCGCCTACCACTTCCGCCAGTCGAAGTACGGTTCGGCCGTTTCCGCCAGCCACTTCCGCCTGATCACGCTGTGATCACGCACACAAGCGGCCAATCAGAGCCTAGCTGAGAGACAGGCCGTTATTTCGAAGCTTTCCATTGGTTTGCACTGCCCTCCGATTTGTACTTCGTGTGCCTTCGGTAATTATTCTTCGGTACCGGAAACAGTTGCAACGTAAAGCCGGGAAATGAAGCTTCGATGCGATACCAAACATGTGGCGTTCTTTGGAAGGAAGATGCTGAAACTAAGCTTTCAAATCTGTGCATTTTGGCTTCCTGGTTAGTACTTTTTTTTAATCTAGCGGTGGGTACCTTACAAAACAAATTGGTTTAAAATACTTTGAAACCTAAGCCAGCAAAATCGATCGCACACACGTGTAGCGGAGATGTTGTAGATTCCAAATCCGCGCTTAACACGAAACTCAATTTCTGAAAATTTTTCATGAAATTCTGCAGGCCGTGTCCCCCCTTAATACAACGTATATGAGAGATAAAACTACATATGTGCACGTCCATGATATTGCCTAACACTAGGTGGGACATACCTACTGAAAAATAAACCAAAAGCTATTTACATGTACTGCTGTTGTCTGGAAGCCTCAGTCTTTCCTGAGTGGGCCTAGTAATTTTTGTAAAAAAATGTCTTGTGGTTTTCGCACAATTTAAGAAATAAAACATGATCCGCAAGCCATGATGTAAGTAACATGGTTTCCACCTTGCATTCTTTAAACACTCTTTTAACAATAGTTAGCCAAGAATTTATATGTAGATGTTTGCATTTGATACCAAATAACCTTCTTATTAAGAAAAGAAAAGATTTTTTTTTTTGATAGAGTAGATCGAGTGATACTTATGAGGAAACCGTAACTTACGCAAAACACACATAATGCAGTTTTTACTGTATCAAAATGGAAACAAATTTTACAAAAAAGGTAATGGAAATCAACACCTATGCAGTCCTTGTTCTAGCTTATGAAATGTATATGCCTGTACTACAGAACACATTTCAAATAATTAAAGAATATTGCGTAAGTTACATGGAAACCAAATCATGAATGCGCACTTCCAGTCATTTTAGAACACAATTTTCTGGAGATGCGCACTCTAGTATCCTAAGAAAGGGAATATATAATGACACACTAAAGAAAAAAGACCCCAAAAATGACAAACACAAAATTTTAGTTGGCACGATTTAATTTTTCGTTTCATTCAAAATAAATTTCGCCGCGCCGCCCAAGCTTCGGCTCCGGCATTACTTCAATGACATCAGCCATGGTAATGGTTGAGTCATCTTCAGCCAGGGGGTATGTATAATAACTCTGGCTGGCTTTGTTTCGGAGGAAGGTCACATCTAGCTTCCCCTCGTCCAACATCCTCGTCACTACGGCCATGAAGATCTTGCCCTGGTCGCGTCGTCCACTTGCTGGGATGACTAGCACTCTGACAAAGACACCAGGTGCTCTGGTGGAAGAGAGAAAAAAGAAAAGAAAACACATTTTTAATATATAGAAAAGAAACAGAAAAAGAATGTCAAGATTAGAAAAATGGGTAGATTGAACATAAATTTATAATTTATGCAATGGAATATCTGGATTACATAATTCTGCTTCAGTGGAAATAGCTATCACATAGTCCTGAATTTGAACAGATTTAGGTTACCAAAAAACAGCAGCAAAAGAACTTACAACTTGTTCAGCAGGGCACCTGCGACATCTTGGGCTTGGTCTGCGGCACGAGGGGCAGCTGGGTCCAAGTCCACAGCCGGTGCATTGGCCTACAAACAAAATAAACAGTTATTTGTAACATCTTTGCAAGACATACATGTGGTACATTGATCCACTTTATGCTTTTTTATCTAAATAAGCTGATTAGTGCACTGCTGGTCATCGTAAAGATGGATCTACAAAAGCTACAGAGAGAATTTTCATACATTCCCTTCTGCACTCTGGCATCGACAGGGTGAGTTCGCAGTTAGCTGGGGCTTTCTCACCAACTGGAGCTTGTGTCTTGAAACAAAATAATTCCCAGTGTGAAACCTTTCCCACAGTCTGGCACTAACTAACAGGAGCTGGAGTGGGAGTGTCATGTGGAACTCTGGCCCTGATAGCAATGTCAGCTTGAGTAATGAATGGATCCCTTAAAAGTTTATACTCACTTGGTAATTCTCGCATTGACATGGGGATCAGTAGGCGCTCCGGCATCGACTGGGGGGTCAGCAGGTACTATGGCATCGACAGGGGGGTCAGCAGGTACTCTGGCATCGACAGGGGGGTCAGCAGGTACTCTGGCATCGACAGAGGGGCCAGCAGGTACTCTGGCATCGACAGGGGGGGTCAGCAGGTACTCTGGCATCGACAGGGGGGTCAGAAGGCCCTCTGGCATCAACAGGGGGGTCAGCAGGTGCTCCGGCATTAATAGGGGGGTCAGTAGGCGCTCTGGCATCAGCTGTAACTTGGGTCTGAAAACAAAGCAATTCATGGGTGAAACTTTTCAAGTCATGCACGGAAAGGGGCTGGGGCTGTGGTATATACAGGAGGGGGGGTCACCTGGAGTAATGTATCTTCCCTGTATACCCTAATTGAGTCAGTAAATGTGGATCTAAATGAAAAATGCTGTAGGTAGTCAAATGGTTTAAAACATTTATCAGTGACAATGTGCATAAGAATGTCTGACAACCAATCAGAGTTATTTGATTTCTTTTGGATTAAATGATGTATACTCACACGCCGTTTCTTCAGTAGCGAGAAACTAAAACAGCAATGGCACTGACCATGTGCTTCGTTTCTTTGTTACCAACATACATTCATCATTATAAAAGGCATTATTATCATATCTGGCATAATGAAACATGAATTCAGTTATATGAAATCAAACGTGATGTGATCCTGACCAAATTAATTGATACGATAATCTCCTTCGCGGCGATCGAGTTTCGTAAGTAAGAGAGAAACTAAAACTGCAATGGCGCCGAGCAGTGTTTGGTTTCTTTGTAACCAGCGTGGCAATCACATGCGTATATCATTATAAAAGGTATTATTTTGATATCTAGCATGAGGGAACATCAATTTAGTTCTATGAAAACAAATATGATGTGATTCTGACCAAATCAATCGATGTGATAAGCTCCTCCGCGACGATTGAGTTTTGTAAGTAACACCAGAAACCAAAACCAGAATGGCGTTGATCAGGATAGAAAAAGCACGGCCAGAGAAAAACTAGTCATAAAGTATTTATTCATGACCCATGAACGAAACTATTGAATTGTATTAATAAAAAAACTAATGTAGAATGCTTTACTTACCCAAATTGGATGAAGATGGTCCATCGAACGGATCAAACGAACTGAAAGCTTCGCACATGTGTAGCAAAATGACGTACGTTACAGAAGGAAATGAAGGAAACAAAGCCTTCTCATTGGTCAAAAAATCGCGTGTACTATGACGTATCCTTCCATAAACGTGTTCATTGACTGCAGGATGACAAAAGCTTCCTTTGTAGCCGTTTCGAGTGCGGAAAAATATAGCAACACGTAAGTAACGCATGGAAACGACCGACGCTGACCATCAAAATAGTCCCAAGAAATTGGTTAATACCAAAAGAAGACTAAAACTATGCAGTTGTATGAGTAAACTAATGAAAGGAAAAGTAATTTGAACCTTCTCTTCAACACATTTATGTACACATGTTTGGTTTCAATTTTTTTCCTCTGAGCAAGGGTGGTGGAAACGAGAGTAACGAACGCATAGGTCTTTTTTATTTCGGTAGAATTACCTGTTTTTATTTTGTGGCGACTTTCCACTGAAATATGACTAAATTAATTATTGAACTTGAATTATTTCACACAATCTATACTTTGTAAGGTGAATTTGCACAAGATAACAAGCATTCAAAAGTGGCGTCGCAAAATGTCCCCTTTTTCGGCGCCATTTTTCCGCTTCGTACGAGTTTAATTATTTTTTTGTGAATCTCTGCAAAGCAAAACTATAAAAGCTATTGGTCATAACATTACAAAAACAATTACAGAACCCATATAAATTTGAAATATATGCATGCTGACTGTGTTAAATAGTTTTATTCAAGTGTCTTTACCCAGACCCCCAGTTTTTGATAGTGTTAGGCAATATCTTGGACGTGCACATATCCAACCAGAATTCTGCAAGGATAGAGAAAGTTTCATGGCCTCAGGCAAGAATGAAACCTGTAACCTTCAGGCCGAGGAAAAATGGTGATACACCTCTATAAGCAGTGGGGAGGGGCCATATATTCCTTTTGAAGTGAAATACTTTTCCTTCATTGCTGATTCCTTCATTCTACTGAACAAGAGTATGCAGGAAACCAACACCTGGATGTTGGAATTTTCTCAAGCACTGTTTGGCTTATGAGCCTGACCTTTTGCCTGAAGATTCTGCATGATGACCTTCACACATGGTTGTCTGTGTTAGCTGTCTTGACCCTCTGACTGACCAGTGGTCAGACATTGTTGTGATGTCTCAAATGAGACAGAAATATTGGCAAAGGGAGTGTATAGCTCAATCTTTATCTGGGTGAAATATCCATGCTGTGATGAACTGCAGCAACTGTCCATGTGTGTATAATGGTAAAAGGCAGGAAACCATCTTTCTTAATCCAGCTTTTCCAAGCAGTTGTCTGCTAATGAAAGGCATCGACAACAATGAACACACGTGCCTACACTCAGGAGGTGAACACGTTCATCCGTGTTAGTTCTGAGTGTCTTTGAATGCTGGATGTGCATTCTGCCATTTCTCCAGTGCCGACCAGAACCTACTTCAACGTCCATTTCCTGTGTGTTTCAGACAACGCCCGCGTGCAGTCCATTGCTGGTGAGTGTTCCTCCGCGTGCTGTGGAAGTCTTCAGGTCTGACAGGAGGCAGGGTCCTAGTGCCAGGGACTTCCACCAGCAGCTGCCTGCCTCCTGGAACTAGACTGGTGCCCACCCTGAGAGGCTCCAAGCCTTCTGCACACGTGGTTTCTGTGTGGTCTGCTGTGTTTGCAGTGTCACTGACCCCTTGTCACTTGTCTAGTGGTGCATGAGAGGAGTGCAGGTGTAGGCCAGTTGTGGAGAGAACACAGTGCAGACAGGAGATCAGGCAGACGCCCTGCATCAGCTGACAGAGGCTTGCTGTTGCTACAGGAAATGGGCATGTTTTGCTGCCACTGGCGTGGCCTGAATCTTTCCTGTCTGCTGAGAAACAATTCATATGGCCTCGATATCTTCAATATGAGTCATTTAGATGGATGTTTAATGGAATCAATACATGAAAAATGAATGAACAAAAATGAAAATCAGTACAAAGGAAAAAAAGAGTATTTTTTACTGTCCTCCATTTAGAAAAGAAGTATCAATTACTTTTCTTTTTCCTTGACGTCACATCTGGAAATCAAACAGAGGCATGTAATGAAAAAGTGGAAGGTGAACCTTTGTTTTAAAAGACGACAGGTGAGGTTTACCTGAGGAAGAAATGCTGATCCACCTTGTCTTGTCACTCAGTGACCCTGGTTTCTCCTCTCTTGTTGCCTCTCCTTCAGTCTCACCGCCTTGGTCCCACCTGTATTCAGTCCTTGACCCTGTCTTGCTTTCGTGCTTGGAGTTTTTCTCTCTCTTCCAGCACGGACCAGTGCCAACCTGAAGTGGACCTGCGATCGCGGATTCGTCAAGACGTCTCGCTACTACACAGCCTTGGCTGAGGTGAAGAAACATGGCAGCTGCATCGTCACGGGCACCTCAGGATGTGGCAAGACCACCCTGGCCCGACACCTGCTCCTGGCCTTCAAGGACAAGTGCTTTCTTCCTCTGGAGCTCATCACACCGGATGAGTGCCAGAGTGTGCCCTGGCAGAAGGTTGGTGATGAAAAGTATCGCCTGGTCCTCCTAGTGGACAATGTAGTGGGGGCAGGAAACTTTGAGGATGAGCTGAGGAGGAAATGGGAAATTCAGATGAATCCCATTAAACCCTTCATTGAGCGTGGCCATGTCCTGGTTATTCTGACCTCACGAGCCAACATCTATGCTGCAATCAGGGGAGTGAAGGGATCTGGGAAAGTCTTGTATGAGGCTCCAGAAGTTTCTCTTGTTGGAAGAAACTGTCAATTATCTAGACAGGAAAGGGAGGAAATCCTCAGAAAAACTCTAGCATTCCATAAAGTCAAACTTCCTGATCAAGTGAGCATTGACTCCATAATCAGTGCATCTGAATCTGCAGTAAAAATTGGTTTTCCCCAACTGTGTGTCTACCTGGCTACCAACCAAACTGCCTTGAGAGATCCTGTGGCTTTTTTTAAGAACCCACTTCAGTTCCTGACCGAGGAGTTTCACAACCTCAAGTCGGATGACCTGCTGTCCTACTTTGTTCTCATTCTTGTTCTTCTCCAAGAGGGTGAACTGTCTGAGAGTTTTGTGAAGGATGAAAGAAGTGAAAAGTTCTTGACTCGAGTTGCAAAGATGGTGGGGTTCTCTGAGGCTCCTGGTTTTGGCAAGATTCGAGACGTTGCAAAGCAGTTGTGTGAGTCCTACCTGGAATGCAATTCTCAATCCCAGTGTTTTTCCTTCACACACCAGAGTGTATGGGATGTTTTATTTTCGGAGTTGTGCAAGAGTGAGTTTGAGAAGGCTGTGAGTGTTTGCACATGGAAGCAGTTGGTCTTGTATGTGAGGACTGACCCCAAGTGTGACGAGAGTGAAGAGTTTGTCTGTGTGGTTCCTCCTTGTGACTGGCCCATCCTGGCCAAACGACTCCTCCAAGAGCTGACCAGTGGTGATGCTGACCTGGCATGTGGCCAGCCCTGTCTGCAGCACCCTGACTTTGTCCAGGAGCTGCTGGAGAAATTCCTCACTGGCACTGACATCAGCAGACTGCTTGAAACCCAGCTGGAAAAAAAGGATGTTTCTATCGAATGTGAAACACTGAAAGGTTTGAAGGGGTTTGACAGATTTTCTTCGCTAAAGTATCAAAATTCAACCTTGTTTAGCTACCAGTCTCCCATCTCCTGTCTCCTCCTGTGGAGATGTTTCTCTGTGGCAAAGCACATCCTGCAGTCTGCCCAGTTCCAAGCTCTGTCCACATCCACCCAGTCTCAGCTCCTGACTGAGGCTCTGGCTTGTGCATTGTATGTGTCTGACCCTGACTTGGTAGACTGGCTGTTGGACAGAGGTGCTGTGCCCTCGGAGCAGTGCGTCAGGGCTGCCTGTTGTGCTGAGCAAGAGCATGTAGGGCTGGTGGAGAAAGCTGTGCAGTGGGACAGTGCCCAGAGTGCAGAGCTGCTGACTGAGATGGCCAGGGCAGCGTGCCAGCAGGACAGGCCCAGGACACTGGAGCTGGTCCTGTCACGTCTGCCCAAGTCTGCACGCACCCAGGCTGAGCTGGATGTGATTCTGGCAGAGGTGATACTCATCACACATCCAGGTGCTGTTTTCTCTTGTACTTTGCGACACAACATCACTAAGAAACTGTCCCATCTTGCCTTACTGCTGAGCACTCTGAAGAAGGCAGGAGCACAGTTCAGGTCTCACATTGACCCACACACAGCGGCGGGACACACAGACCCCAGTGCTCTCTCTGAGTGGCTGCAGCAGAAAGTGGACTTGAGAGCCACAGACCAAGATGGCTACACACTACTGCAATGTGCAGCACAGTCTGGTGCTCTCAGCAATGTGCAAGCTTTGCTGGGTCTCATGGACTCCACAAGTCAGCTTGCCCAGGTGGTGAATGTCCAGACTAGAGAAGGTGACACTGCCCTGCACATAGCAGCAGGGAAAGGCCGTCTGGCAGTGGTGGAGGCACTTGTAAAATGTGGTGCAGACACAAGCCTGACTAATTGTGACAACGAAACTGCTCTGTGTAGGTTGGCATCTTGCAAGAAATGGAAGATGGAAGGTTGTATGTCTCCATCAGATGACCAAGGGGCTGCTTCTTCACCATCTCGTTCCTCAGGTTTTCATGGTCACCAAAATGCTGACAGTGACAGAAGGGTGAAAGAGATATTAAGAACACTTGTGACAAACATCGTTTCTTGTGGTGATTTTTGTGTGGAGAGGAAAACTCTATGTCACTATGGTGCCTTTCAAACGCCTATGCATAGAGCATCTATGAATGGTCATTGTTTCCTTGTTGAGCTGTTGGTGGAGAGAGGTGTGAATGTCAATGCCAGAGATAGTGAAGGCAAAACCCCTCTGCATTGTGCTGCTGCGGAAGGACATGTGGGTGTAGTGGAGGTGCTGTGTAAAAGCACAGCACAGCTTGATGCCAGAGATCGCCGAGGCCTGACTGCCTTGCATTTTGCTGCAAGGATGGGGCACCTCCCTGTGGTTGAAATGCTGATACAAAACAAGGTGGACATCAACACTGTGGACCAAAGGGAGAGAACTCCACTCCATGAGGCATCTAAAAGAGGCCATGACCAGGTTGTCAAATGTCTGCTGGACAATGGAGCCTCAGTGAATGCTAGAGAAAAAGATGGACAGCAGCCACTGCACCGTGCAGTTGCTAGAGGTCACTTGTCGGTAGTGGAGTGTCTGCTGGATGGGGGTGCCTCTGTAAATGCCAAAGACAGAAATGGCACAACGTGTCTTCACCGTGCATCTGGTGCAGGTGATGTTTCTACAGTGGATCTCCTGGTGGCTCATGGTGCTTGTGTGAATGCCTCAGACGACAGAGGGGAGTCACCCCTTCACTGGGCACTCAACGAAGGAAAAATTGCTGCAGCTCGATTCCTGATACACTCAGGTGCTGATGTAGATGTTGTAGACCAAAATGAAAACACTGTGTTGCATTCGCTTGTAGGCACCAGCTCCTATTCATGCAGGTGGGATTATGACCCTGTGACTCCTGCTATGGTGTCTGTTGTGAAGAGCTTGGGTGGCTTGGTTGATCGTCAGAACAAGCAAGGAGACACTCCTGTCATGCTTGCTGTGAAAGAAGGACATTCTGAAGTCCTTAGAGAACTGCTGAAGTTGCAGTGTGACCTGTCTATCACCAACAATGAAGGCAACACTGCCTTGCATTTGGCTGCAGCTCAGAGAGAGTGGTATGGAGAGAAAGAGGCAGCAGAAGAGTGTGTGTCAAAAATGGTTGCAAAGTGTGACAAGGTGTGGCATGTCAAAAACAGAGACGGAGATGTGCCTTTGTTGCTGGCTGCCAGAGCTGGCAACTCCTTTTTTTTGAGAGAAAGTATGAAGCATACTGAGTCCCTCTCTGTCAAAGGCAAGGGAGGCAACACCATTCTCCATGAGCTAGTCTGTGGAGTGAATGAAGGGTACCTAAAAAGAGATGAGTCAGTCAGGCAAATGGTAGAGTCACTTGTGAGTAGGAGTGCTGACTTGATCAACTGCCCCAATGATGATGGGGACACTCCTGTCTTGACTGCAGCCAGGAAGGGCAAGTGGTTTTTGTTGTCCCTGTTCCTGAAGCAGGAATGTGATGTGAGGGCTCGTGACAAAAGGGGAAACACACTGCTGCATTGCCTGGCAAAGTTCACTCCACCAGAGCAACTTGAAATCCCTCTTAGAGCCGTCATTGCTGACCTGGCAGAGTCAGTGGACAGAGCCAATGAGGATGGGGACACTGCAATGATGGTAGCTGCTTTTGAGGGGAATGCATGGATGGTGAGGGAACTGCTGGCACTGCAGTGCAACGTCACACTGAGGAACAGGAAAGGAGAAAGTGCTCTCAAGCTCGCCTTAAAGCGTAGAAACATTTCTGTGATGGAGATGTTGTTGGAGCAGGATGTTGGTGTCAGCATTCAGACAATATAAGGCAACACCATCCTCCATGCTTTGGCTGCTTGTGAATATCTGGAGGATGAATACAGAGACAGTGAAGCAGTGAGGAAGATGGTAAAGTCCATTGTAGAGAGATGCTCATCTCTAGCCAATTGTCCAAACAGCAGAGGGGAGACTCCTCTCTACTTGGCTTTCTTGCGTGGCAACTTGTGTGTGGCAGACCTGCTTCTGGAGCAGACTGGTGCCTCTGTTGACTGCAGAGATGGAGGGCTGACTGACAAGCCACAGGAGGCAGCTGGCCTCAGCCTTGCTCAGGAAGGAGCCCGCACTCCTCTGCATGGCCTGGCAGCCTCCAGGTACCTGCAGTGGAAATGCGTTTTTGATGCAACACTGAGAGAGAAGGTGTCCTTGTGGGTGAAGAGGTTTTCTCACTGGGTCAACCATCCAGACCCAGAAGGAAACACTCCCATCCTGACAGCCCTGAGAGAGGGGAACCTCTGTGTGGCAGAACAGCTTGTGCAGTGTGGAGCTGACCTCTCCGTCACTGATGCAGAAGGAAACACAGTCCTGCATGCCCTGGCACACATGGCATCAAAAAATCTAGAGCTAAAGGTGACAAAGGCCAATAGGGCTGTGGTTGTCAAGGTGACAGAGCTGGCGAAGGCTGCTGGAGTCACTCCACTGACAGCCAACACGGAAGGAAAGACTGCCTTGGATGGCCTCAGGCAGACTGAAATGTGGGGCCTCTGCACTGCATTCCTTCCAGACCCAAAGGTTCCAGTCCTCTGTCGCAGTTTCCTCACGGAGAGCTGGTTGTCAGACGCTGGCTGCTGTGTGCTGCTGAGTGGCCACGGTGTTGCCAGCAGAGCCGCAGTGTGCAGTGGGAAGGGGGCAGCGTGAGGACAGGAGGGGAGGGCTGGGAGGAGGGCAGGGCAGCAGTGTGCAGTGGGAAGGGGGCAGTGTGAGGACAGGAGGGGAGGGCTGGGAGGAGGGCAGGGCAGCAGTGTGCAGTGGGAAGGGGGCAGCGTGAGGACAGGAGGGGAGGGCTGGAGGAGGGCAGGGCATCAGTGTGCAGTGGGAAGGGGACAGTGTGAGGAAGGGAGGGCTGGGAGGAGTGCAGGGCAGCAGTGTGCAGTGGGAAGGGGACAGTGTGAGGAGGGGAGGGCTGGGAGGAGGGCAGGGCAGCAGTGTGCAGTGGGAAGGGGGCAGCGTGAGGACAGGAGGGGAGGGCTGGGAGGAGGGCAGGGCAGGAAGCAGTGTGCAGTGGGAAGGGGGCAGTGTGAGGACAGGAGGGGAGGGCTCGGAGGAGGGCAGAGCAGCAGTGTGCAGTGGAAAGGGGGCAGCGGGACAACAGGAGTGGAGGGCTGGGAGGAGGGCAGAGCAGCAGGGGGCAGTGGGAAGGGGGCAGTGTGAGGACAGGAGGGGAGGGCTGGGAGGAGGGCAGGGCAGGAGTGCTGCCTGTTACGTAGCTCTATCCACAGCTGCTGGGACACTCCCACAGGAAGGCAGCCTCCAAGCCTGACTGCTCTCTTCTGTCCCTACTTGGCAGCTGTCTGCCGTCCCAGTGGTCTGGCCTTGGAGGTCTTCTTGGATGCAGCTGTAGTGTCGCTGGCTAGTCTCTCTCTCTCTCTCTCTCCTCTCTCTCTCTCTCTCCTCTCTCTCTCTCTCTCTCTCTCCTCTCCTCTCTCTCTCTCTCTCCTCTCCCCTCTCTCTCTCTCTCTCTCTCCTCTCTCTCTCCCACACACCCCCCCCCCCTTCATCCCCCCCCCCCTTCATCCCCCCCCCCTCTCTCTCTCTCTCTCAGTTGTGATATGGTGAATAAATACTTCAAACTGGACAAGTTGTACAACAGGAATCTAATTTTTTGTGACAGTGTGAGGTCAGGGTGTCGTGGTTTCTCCTGCAGATTCCCCATTTCCCCCAGCCATCCTCCACTTGTTGTCATTATTGTTGTTATCATGATTTGCTGTTTTTGTTATCATGTGTTGTTGTTGTTGTTGCATGACAGCGAAGCACTGTACAAAGAGCTGGGCTTGTCATGAGTGGGTTGTGTGGTGAAGAAATCCTGGAGACAGCCACAGATGTGACGATGTCCAGATGAAACTTCATGGGACTCTTTTTGCCTTTGTAAGAAATCCAGCAATGCACACCGTGTATGGACTTGGACAGGTGTGGTGTACTTACCTGTGTGTGTAGTGGAGAATGTGTGTCACCATATGCTTGTTGAGGAATACACGTCACTGTCCGGGAGTGCAGCAGGCTGTGGACATGTCTGTGTGGATTTGCAGTGGCTGTGCAGAGATGACACGACACAGGTGTGTTGCTTCAGGGACTGACTGTGAGGCAGTCGTGTTGGCATCCACTCAAGTAATGCTGCTCCCTGAGGAGTGAAGAGTGACTTCAGGTTCTGTGTGTGTGTGTGTGTGTGTACAAGTTAGTCATGGATGTACATGTGTCAGTGTGTAGTGGCGTATCCACTCTTGTATGGCACCAAATATCTCTCCAGCTGTAGACTGCCCAAGACAGGCAGTTTACTGCCACTTGGAAGGGGGACAGCTCTGGAGTAACAGACTTCTTAGACTCCACAGACAGGTGGAAATATTGCCAGGATGAAATGGCACAAGAACTGCTTGTGAAAAACGTTGCTATGAAACTCATCGAGGATTATTTCCCATCATCAGCTGCTCAGATTTGTGTACAGTTGAGTAAGGTGCCACGTTGAACTGCAGTAGGTTTTATTTCCATTGTGGGCTGTAACTCCAGTGCTGACATTGTCACTGCGCAAGCCTGTGTCTCTCAAGGCTCCAGTAGGTTTTATTTCCATTGTGGGTTGTAACTCCAGTGCTGACATTGTCACTGCTCAAGCCTGTGTCTCTCAAGGCTCCAGTAGGTTTTGTTTCCATTGTGGGCTGTTACTCCAGTGCTGACATTGTCACTGCGCAAGCCTGTGTCTCTCAAGGCTCCAGTAGGTTTTATTTCCACTGTGGGCTGTAACTCCAGTGCTGACATTGTCACTGCGCAAGCCTGTGTCTCTCAAGGCTCCAGTAGGTTTTATTTCCACTGTGGGCTGTAACTCCAGTGCTGACATTGTCACTGCGCAAGCCTGTGTCTCTCAAGGCTCCAGTAGGTTTTATTTCCACTGTGGGCTGTAACTCCAGTGCTGACATTGTCACTGCGCAAGCCTGTGTCTCTCAAGGCTCCAGTAGGTTTTATTTCCACTGTGGGCTGTAACTCCAGTGCTGACATTGTCACTGCGCAAGCCTGTGTCTCTCAAGGCGCCGTGGCGTAGTGTGAACACTGGAGCAGAGTGGTGACGGAGATGGAGGGTGGAGGCTGTGGATGCTGAGTGTGCCGTAATGGACGTCTGTCTTGGCTGGGGTGACTTGTGGCCCGCGCTCGGGTGTGCTGGCCTCTCTGTCACGGCGTTCCTACTCAGAAACAGTGACATCTCGTTCTTGTGTGATTTGCATACTTTGGAGGGAATGGGATTCCTGGCAGTCTCTGATTGTATTTTGATGGTTCTGAATATATGTGCCATATTTATGTCATGACCAGAGTACACACATATTGTGCTAGAAGAAGCTGACTATCTGCATGTCACAGCTGTTGACTACACAGTGCAAATGCATACACACACACACACACACACACACAAACACACACACACACACACACACACACACACATACACACTTTAACACACACGCACACGGTGACTGGAAAGAAAACCTTGTACGTGAGAGTTGGGTCATGTCTACTAGTTTAGGGACATGCATAACATGCTTTAGGTTTTAATTTGTTTGCTGTTTTAACTAGATCTACTGGATGTGAGCTTAAAAACTTAAATCATGTTGTATTGTCCATCATTTTACATGCAAAACTTAGCAGTGTTATTCACGAAATCCCTGTAGTCCAAGTGTAGTGAATTGCCTGCGATTGTGTCTCTTTATGTACTGGTGTATTTGGCCTGCCTTGTGGTGAAATGTACCCATGGTCTTTTTGTATGTGTCAAGTAAACATTGCAGTTGTATTGACTGTGGTGTCGCACCATACACCACTTGGTGCCCTTTCTGTTGAGAGAGAGGAGTAAAATCCACTGTGACTTATTGAATGATAATGGTTGTATTTAACCAGGAGTTTGTGTATGTATTGCTGACATTGACTTAGTGGACCTTATGTACATTGTGTGTCTGTCATGCCAAACGTGTGTGCACTTTTCCAAGTGCTGAGGCAGTGTGGCTGGAGGTGGAGGTTTTGTACATTGTGTGTCTGTCATGCCAAATTTGTGTGCACTTTTCCAAGTGCTGAGGCAGTGTGGCTGGAGGTGGAGGTTTTGTACATTGTGTGTCTGTCATGCCAAACGTGTGTGCACTTTTCCAATTGCTGAGGCAGTGTGGCTGGAGGTGGAGGTTTTGTACATTGTGTGTCTGTCATGCCAAACGTGTGTGCACTTTTCCAAGTGCTGAGGCAGTGTGGCTGGAGGTGGAGGATTTGTACATTGTGTGTCTGTCATGCCAAACGTGTGTGCACTTTTCCAAGTGCTGAGGCAGTGTGGCTGGAGGTGGAGGTTTTGTACATTGTGTGTCTGTCATGCCAAACGTGTGTGCACTTTTCCAAGTGCTGAGGCAGTGTGGCTGGAGGTGGAGGATTTGTACATTGTGTGTCTGTCATGCCAAACGTGTGTGCACTTTTCCAAGTGCTGAGGCAGTGTGGCTGGAGGTGGAGGTTTTGTACATTGTGTGTCTGTCATGCCAAACGTGTGTGCACTTTTCCAAGTGCTGAGGCAGTATGGCTGGAGGTGGAGTTTTGTACATTGTGTGTCTGTCATGCCAAATTTGTGTGCACTTTTCCAAGTGCTGAGGCAGTGTGGCTGGAGGTGGAGTTTTGTACATTGTGTGTCTGTCATGCCAAACGTATGTGCGGTTTTCCGAGTGCTGAGGCAGTGTGGCTGGAGATGGAGGTTGTGTACATTGTGTGTCTGTCATGCCAAGCAGTGTGGCTGGAATTGGAGGATTTTCCAACCTGAAGTTGTTGTTTTCACCTCTTTGTGCGTGCAACACAGATCCTTGTCTTACAAGGAGTCCATCAAAGCTCTGTGTTGAACTCTCACGCCATGTAGAACACTTCAGATGGTGGCACTACCATCTGATCCGTTGAGGTGCGTCTGCTGTGATGAATGTTTCAGGTGGCTGTTGCAGAGCAATTGGAGGTGCGTCTGCTGTGATGAATGTGTCAGGTGGCTGTTGCAGAGCAATATGAGGTGCGTCTGCTGTGATGAATGTGTCAGGTGGCTGTTGCAGAGCAATATGAGGTGCGTCTGCTGTGATGAATGTGTCAGGTGGCTGTTGCAGAGCAGTATGAGGTGCGTCTGCTGTGATGAATGTGTCAGGTGGCTGTTGCAGAGCAGTATGAGGTGCGTCTGCTGTGATGAATGTGTCAGGTGGCTGTTGCAGAGCAATTTGAGGTGCGTCTGCTGTGATGAATGTGTCAGGTGGCTGTTGCAGAGCAGTATGAGGTGCGTCTGCTGTGATGAATGTGTCAGGTGGCTGTTGCAGAGCAATTTGGAGACAGCGCCATACTGCACACCTAACGTGTGCCATTTCTGTGTAGGTTCTGAAGCGCGAGAAAAATACTTTGAATAGAGAGACTTGTACTTTTGTGACTTGATGGTTCTTGCCATGTGTGTAGAGACAGACATGTTTCTAAAGAGCAGGGAAAATACTTTGAATGGAGGGACTGTACTGTTGTGACTTGATGGTTCTTGCCATGTGTGTAGAGAAAGACATGTTTTTAAAGAGCAGGGAAAATACTTTGAATGGAGAGACTCGTACTGTTGTGACTTGATGGTTCTTGCCATGTGTGTAGAGAAAGACATGTTTGTAAAGAGCAGGGAAAATACTTTGAATGGAGGGACTGTACTGTTGTGACTTGATGGTTCTTGCCATGTGTGTAGAGAAAGACATGTTTCTAAAGCGTGTGAAAAATACTCTGAATGGAGGGATTGTACTGTTGTGACTTGATGGTTCTTGCCATGCGTGTAGAGACAGACATGTTTCTAAAGCGCGTGAAAAATACTTTGAATGGAGGGACTTGTACTGTTGTGACTTGATGGTTCTTGCCATGTGTGTAGAGACAGACATGTTTCTAAAGCGCGTGAAAAATACTTTGAATGGAGGGACTTGTACTGTTGTGACTTGATGGTTCTTGCCATGTGTGTAGAGACAGACATGTTTCTAAAGCGCGTGAAAAATACTCTGAATGGAGGGACTGTACTGTTGTGACTTGATGGTTCTTGCCATGTGTGTAGAGACAGACATGTTTCTAAAGAGCGGGAAAAATACTCTGAATGGAGGGACTCGTACTGCTGTGACTTGGTGGTTCTTGACATGCGTGTAGAGACAGCCAGGGACTGTGTGTCTGTGGCAACGATGGTGTCAGAACTGGGAGCATCCTGCAGGGCTTGCAGGAGTTTGTGCCGTGCGGTCCAGGACTGGCGGTGCAGTGAGGTGCAGTGTCACGTGACGTAGGGGGCTCTTTATCCCCCCTGGAGGGGGTGCTTGGGCTGCAATGCTCCCTCGCATGACGCTCTGGTCTCGGTGCCACGACTTTGGTTTGTGTTCTTGGAGGAAGTGTTTGTGGTCACCTTGGCATTGTGTCCTGGAGTCTGTCACCCAGGTGTGGAGATAGGAAGGACTCCTTTCCATATTTCAAGTGCAGCCCTCGTGTTGTTGAGTTATGGCTATTTTGCTGTAATCACTTTACATGCACAGCGGATCTTGTTTCATGAGAATGAGATAAATCCAAATTGTAATGACACTCATACTCTGTACTGTTTTATAAGTATATTTACTCTCTGTTGATAAGTGAAAATGTGTCACTTGATGTTATGAAACATCCTACATGCAAAACAGATCAATGCTGAGATGTTCCCATAGCTATTGATGAAATGAAGTAGTTTGCATGGAAATTAAATCATTAGGAGATTGCAATTCATGTATCCCATTTGTATGCACATGTATTCCTGACATTGTTTTATGCCATTCCACCATGAAGAAGTAAGTGTGTCTATTGCTGTACTGAAACATTTTTCATGCAAAACAGATCATTTGTTGATTGCAATGTATGTAACCTCAGTTTCATAAACATGTATTCTCACCTTGTTTCACGAAATGTTGCACTTAAATAGTTGGAGTTTGTTTATTGTTGAATGCAAAAGACATGTTTATTGTAGTAGAACTAAACTAAGAAGAGTGCTTTTGGACACTTATATTGCCTGTTTCATTTTTATGCCAACTGAACTCTGCCCTTGTGGACAAGATCAAGTGTCTATTCTCTTAAAACAATGTGCATGCAGAGCAGATGTTTGTTGTATTGGAATTCATCTTAATCCAATTTTCATTGATACTTATTTAAAACCTGTTTTTGTTTATGTATTTGCACTCAAAATAGATGTTTGTTGCATTAGAATTCATTTGAATCCAATTTTATTGGCACTTAAAACCTGTTGCTGGTTGTGGATACTGAGCTGCACCCTTGCTGACAAGATGAAGAGTCTGTTGCTGTAATGTGAAAGTGAGGCAGCATATGCAGCCTGTTTTGAAGATTATTGAAACATATTAGTGAAACCTTATTATGTTATTATATTACTGAAACATTATTGAAACCATAATTAGTACCATATCTATGTGTTTGTATTACTCAGTGTGTGTGTGTGTGTGTGTGTGTGTGTGTGTTCATGCGCGTGTATATGCATGTGTGTGTATTCATGTTTGTGTATGTGAGTGTATATGCATATCTGTGTGTGTGTGTGTGTGTGTGTGTGTCTCTGTTTCTATGTATGTTCATGCGCGTGTATATGCATTTGTGTGTATTCATGTTTGTGTGTGTATATTAATATGTGAGTGTGTGTACGTGCGTGTCTGTGCGGGCACGCGCGCATGTATGTGTACGTGTGCACTTACTTGTGTGTGTCTGCGTGTGTTTCAAATCATTGATATAGCCATAACTATGGTCGGAGTAAGATATTTTACAGAAGCCTTTGTAACACGGTGTACACTCCAAACTGTCTGATGGAGTTTTTGTGTTTGTGTGTGCTGGCTTGGAGAGGTTATTGTTTAGTTTTTTCTAAACTAGATTTCTGTTTGTTTGTTTTTTGTTTGTTTGTTTGTTTGTTTGTTTAGGTAACTTCAGGTGGAGTACACACCACTTCTCAGAAGCCTTTGTAGCAATGTGTAGTCTCCAGTCTGTCTGATGGAGTGCTGTGTTAGTGTGGGCTTCATGCACCCTGGCTTGGAGAGGTTATTGTAGCAATGTGTAGTCTCCAGTCTGCCTGATGGAGTGTTGTGTTAGGGTGGGGTTCATGCACCCTGGCTTGGAGAGGTTATTGTAGCAATGTGTAGTCTCCAGTCTGTCTGATGGAGTGCTGTGTTAGTGTGGGCTTCTTGCACCCTGGCTTGGAGAGGTTATTATAGCAATGTGTAGTCTCCAGTCTGTCTGATGGAGTGTTGTGTTAGTGTGGGCTTCTTGCACCCTGGCTTGGAGAGGTTATTGTAGCAATGTGTAGTCTCCAGTCTGCCTGATGGAGTGCTATGTTAGTGTGGGCTTCATGCACCCTGGCTTGGAGAGGTTATTGTAGCAATGTGTAGTCTCCAGTCTGTCTGATGGAGTGCTGTGTTAGTGTGGGCTTCTTGCACCCTGGCTTGGAGAGGTTATTGTAGCAATGTGTAGTCTCCAGTCTGTCTGATGGAGTGTTGTGTTAGTGTGGGCTTCTTGCACCCTGGCTTGGAGAGGTTATTGTAGCAATGTGTAGTCTCCAGTCTGCCTGATGGAGTGCTGTGTTAGTGTGGGCTTCTTGCACCCTGGCTTGGAGAGGTTATTGTAGCAATGTGTAGTCTCCAGTCTGTCTGATGGAGTGCTGTGTTAGTGTGGGCTTCATGCACCCTGGCTTGGAGAGGTTATTGTAGCAATGTGTAGTCTCCAGTCTGCCTGATGGAGTGTTGTGTTAGTGTGGGCTTCATGCACCCTGGCTTGGAGAGGTTATTGTAGCAATGTGTAGTCTCCAGTCTGTCTGATGGAGAGCTGTGTTAGGGTGGGGTTCATGCACCCTGGCTTGGAGAGGTTTTGCCCTTTTTTTTCTCAAAGAGTTTTTTCTGCTATGAATACTCTTTAATACTTCTTTTGTACATTTTTACATCATATGTTCTGCGAGGTGGAGATGATGTATTCCATATCTAATCAACTGCCCTATGCTACGTTGTCCTTGTTATGACTCATTTTGAATGCATAATTTTATACTCAACTGGAACACTTCTTATTAAGCATGTCCCTGACATGTTTCAATTTCAATACGTCAATAAACATTTTCATGTTGAAAATTAATATGCCCTTTTGTAAATTTGTTGTGTTTTGTTGGAGAAAATGTTGTCTGGAGATGAATTTGCATACTTGTGTTGGATGACCATATGGGCTGCAAGGAGATAGCGGCACAAGACAGGCTGTTGTCATGGAAACACTGCCTGCTTACCTGCATACACCACTACAAGACAAGCTGTTGTCATGGAAACACTGCCTGCTTACCTGCACACACCACTACAAGACAGACTGTTGTCATGGAAACACTGCCTGCTTACCTGCACACACCACTACAAGACTGACTGTTGTCATGGAAACACTGCCTGCTTACCTGCACACACCACTACAAGACTGTTGTCATGGAAACGCTGACTGCTTACCTGTACACACCACTACAAGACTGCTGTCATGGAAACACTGCCTGCTTACCTGCACACACCACTACCACACAGACTGTTGTCCTGGAAACGCTGCCTGCTTACCTGCCCACACCACTACAAGACTGTTGTCATGGAAACACTGCCTGCTTACCTGCACACATCACTACAAGACAGACTCTTGTCGTGGAAACACTGCCTGCTTACCTGTACACACCACTACAAGACTGTTGTCATGGAAACACTGCCTGCTTACCTGCACACACCACTACAAGACAGGCTGTTGTCATGGAAACACTGTCTGCTTACCTGCACACACCGCTACAAGACTGAATGTTGTCATGGAAACTATGCCTGCTTACCTGCACACACCACTACAAGACTGTTGTCATGGAAACACTGTCTGCTTACCTGCACACACCACTACAAGACAGGCTGTTGTCATGAAAACACTGCCTTCTTATCTACACACACCACTACAAGACAGGCTGTTGTCATGGAAACACTGTCTGCTTACCTGCACACACCACTACAAGACAGACTGTTGTCATGGAAATGCTGCCTTCTTACCTGCACACACCACTACCAGACAGACTGTTGTCATGGAAACACTGCCTGTTTACCTGCACACACCACTACCAGACAGACTGTTGTCATGGAAACACTGCCTGTTTACCTGCACACACCACTACCAGACAGACTGTTGTCATGAAAACACTGCCTTCTTATCTGTACACACCACTACAAGACAGGCTGTTGTCATGGAAACACTGCCTTCTTATCTGTCACACCACTACCAGACAGACTGTTGTCATGGAAACACTGCCTGTTTACCTGCACACACCACTACAAGACAGGCTGTTGTCATGGAAATGCTGCCTTCTTACCTGCACACACCACTACCAGACAGACTGTTGTCATGGAAACACTGCCTGTTTACCTGCACACACCACTACCAGACAGACTGTTGTCATGGAAACACTGCCTGTTTACCTGCACACACCACTACCAGACAGACTGTTGTCATGGAAATGCTGCCTTCTTACCTGCACACACCACTACAAGACAGACTGTTGTCATGGAAACACTGCCTGCCTACCTGCATACCCCACTACAAGACTTGTCATGGAAACACTGAATGTTTACCTGCACACACCACTACAAGACAGACTGTTGTCATGGAAACACTGCCAGTTTACCTGCACACACCACTACAAGACTGTTGTCATGGAAACTCTGCCTCTGCATGCATTTCTCCCCTCTTTCTCTCCCTGCAGGCTTCTTCGTCCCATTCAGGATGTCTGCTCATCGGACAGAAGGGTTTGCGTGCCTCTACATGCACTTCTCCCCTCTTTCTCTCCCTGCAGGCTTCTTCGTCCCCTTCACCTACATCCCGCCCCTGGCGGAGGCGCTGCACATTGAGAACCAGAAGAAGGCGTTCCTGCTGTCCGTGCTGGGCGTGACCAACACGCTGGGTCGTGTGCTCGTGGGTTACGTGTCGGACCAGCCCTGGGCAGACAGCGTGCTCATCAACAGCCTGGCCCTCATCCTCGGCGGCCTGGCCACCTGCTTCGTCACCTTCTACACCAGCTACGCGCTCCTGGCAGCCTACATGGCCACCTTCGGGCTCTCCATAGGTCCGTTGTCACAAGTAGTATTAACCCTTACCGTGGTGTCATAAAAACGCTCTGTCTGTCCACCAGTGGTGCTATAACAGACTTGTTTTTTCAAAAACACCCCTCCGCTTTTCTAATTAACATAGCTCAGAAACTATTAAACATTGACAAACACAATGTGTACAAAAAATGCTCAGAATTGGACACAAAATACCACAAAGCAAGCATTTCCTCTGTGTAATGAACATGCATTTATTTATGAATATCTAAAGGGGAGACACGGCAGTGAAAATTGATCATTTGGGCTTGCATGGTCGATTTTGAGATTTGTGGTTTTTTGCACTCTTTGAACCCTCAACAATCATTGTTACAATGATTCAACAATGCCAATCTAGTAAGGTTGAGCTTGAAAATAGCATCTTTCTGTGCAAAAACCATCAATAAAACAGATGACCCACCCTTACAAAAGTGTTGTTGCACAATTTTTGCTCATAAAATGCCAATGTTTGGGCCTTGGCAACGTATAGAAACTTTGAACAAACCTTCGCATGTTTGGTGTCGATCGAAAGCGCGGAATCTCATCCAACCAGTGCAAGGGAGATAACTGCTCGGCTTCGTGTACAAAGAGCTATATGATCATTTGCAAGGGATAGATTCAAGCCTTTCAGGTCAGCTGACACGAATGAACCAATGAGAGAGCTCCATTCGCTCCAAATGCTTGGAGACAAGATGGCTGCCTTCCGTTCGACTCTAAAGCGCTCTCTCGTACTTTTAACGCTGTTACCAGGCCTAAATAATAGTACCACACTGTACATGCCTTCAAAGGAAAGAAAAGTAACCAAAGAAATCGGCAGCTAGCGAAAGCAAGACTTGCAAAGGAGGAAAAGAGTGGCAGCGCAAGTACAGATCATCTGGCAGATCACTCGACATCAGTTGTGCGTTATGAGCCCGCACCGATGCATCATCTTCTCGCACCCAGCTTCCATGTGACCTCTGTTGGCAATCGGCCTACTTTTGAGCGTTAACAAAGGTCCTATCTTGCTTCACGATCCATCAGGCTATAAATAGAAGGGCCTTGTGCAATGCTGGAATGCCTCCAGTTGAGCGGGTGTGGCACGCGAACTAGTCCGCGATAACCACTGAAAGCCGGCAATGCTTATCGCGAACTAGTTCGCGACTACCACGGAAAGGGTTAAGATGATTAATCTTTTCTTTGGCTTGTTGAATGTCTAGGGTAATTCGCATTACTACTTGCCACCTTCCAATCCAACATTCACACAGGGATGACGTATGTACGCAAATGAGGACTGGGATACCGAAATCAAAATTCAAACATAGCTTTAATCAATGATAAACAAATTGGTCATGAGTGAAAATTTCTACACAATAATTAATAAGTCATGGAGATACTGAAACGCATTGCTAAATAAAATAAACCTTTCCCCAGAATAAACAATACTTAAAAGAAAACGGCTGCCAAGCCAGAGTAAACCGGTACTCACATCTGAGGCTTGCGCGTGGTGTCCAGCCAATCCGCATCGAGCGCGCGTGCGCTCTCGCACTATGAATGAAATACCACACTGGAGGGGGATTGGGGCTAGGGGTATCCTCTTACGAATGCACTTTCACAAAATACGACGAAACAGGAGATTGCCTCGCATAGCAGAGGAGGCAGTCGTTATTTCTCGGTTCTCGTAGTGGAGGCCAAGGTCTTGACTTGTACCTGGTCCAGGAGATGGAGGGCTCTTACGTCAACACGTGGTCGGACGTCCGGCAGGCTAGAAGACGGCAGGCGTGCAGACGGCAGGCGGGCTGACGGCAGGCGAGCAGACGACAAATTCCCTCAGTGGCGGGCAGACGGCAGGCAGACGGCCGGCAGAGTAACTTGGGAGATTCGACGAGGCGAGGGGGCGAAGATGCGAGAGACGGTCAGAACTATCTCGCAGGCGTATTCTCAGGCGTTGGAGATTCTCTAGAGACAATTCCTCCATACACAGGGAGGACACGTGGTAGTTCACTCAGGAAAGGGAACTTTTTAGAGACGAGAATTTCAGATACCTTAAGCGTTCTCTCT
>JAWQFJ010000415.1:84894-99894 GCA_034096865.1 Theodoxus fluviatilis
CTGTCCCAATGATGATGGGGACACTCCTGTCTTGATTGCAGCCAGGAAGGGCGAGTGGTTTTTGTTGTCCCTGTTCCTGAAGCATCCTGTGGACCTCTCTGTCAAAGGCAAGGGAGGCAACACCATTCTCCATGAGCTAGTCTGTGGATTGAATGAATGGTACGTAGAAAGAGATGAGTCAGACAGGCAAATGGTAGAGTTTGTTGTGAGTAGGAGTGCTGACTTGATCAACTGCCCCAATGATGATGGGGACACTCCTGTCTTGACTGCAGCCAGGAAGGGCGAGTTGTTTTTGTTGTCCCTGTTCCTGAAGCATCCTGTGAACCTCTCTGTCAAAGGCAAGGGAGGCAACACCATCCTCCATGAGCTAGTCTGTGGAGTGAATGAAGGGTACCTAGAAAGAGATGAGTCAGACAGGCAAATGGTAGAGTCACTTGTGAGTAGGAATGCTGACTTGATCAACTGCCCCAATGATGATGGGGACACTCCTGTCTTGATTGCAGCCAGGAAGGGCGAGTGGTTTTTGTTGTCCCTACTCCTGAAGCAGAAATGTGATGTGAGGGCTTGTGACAAAAGGGGAAACACACTGCTGCATTGCCTGGCAAAGTTCACTCCACCAGAGCAACTTGAAATCCCTCTTAGAGCCGTCATTGCTGACCTGGCAGAGTCAGTGGACAGAGCCAATGAGGATGGAGACACTGCAGTGATGGTGGCTGCTTTTGAGGGGAATGCATGGATGGTGAGGGAACTGCTGGCACTGCAGTGCAATGTCACACTGAGGAACAGGAAAGGAGAAAGTGCTCTCTATCTCGCCTTAAAGCGTAGAAACTTTTCTGTGATGGAGATGTTGTTGGAGCAGGATGTTGATGTCAGCATTCAGACAAAGGAAGGCAGCAGTCTCCTCCATGCTTTGGCTGCTTGTGAAGATCTGGAGAATAAATACAGAGACAGTGAAGCAGTGAGGAAGATGGTAAAGTCCATTGTAGAGAGATGCTCATCTCTAGCCAACTGTCCAAACAGCAGAGGGGAGACTCCTCTCTACTTGGCTTTCTTGTGTGGCAACTTGTGTGTGGCAGACCTGCTTCTGGAGCAGACTGGTGCCTCTGTTGACTGCAGAGATGGAGGGCTGACTGACAAGCCACAGGAGGCAGCTGGCCTCAGCCTTGCTCAGGAAGGAGCCCGCACTCCTCTGCATGGCCTGGCAGCCTCCAGGTACCTGCAGTGGAAATGCGTTTTTGATGCAACACGGAGAGAGAAGGTGTCCTTGTGGGTGAAGAGGCTTTCTCACTGGGTCAACCATCCAGACCCAGAAGGAAACACTCCCATCCTGACAGCCCTGAGAGAGGGGAACCTCTGTGTGGCAGAACAGCTTGTGCAGTGTGGAGCTGACCTCTCCGTCACTGATGCAGAAGGAAACACAGTCCTGCATGCCCTGGCACACATGGCATCAAAAAATCTAGAGCTAAAGGTGACAAAGGCCAATATGGCTGTGGTTGTCAAGGTGACAGAGCTGGCGAAGGCTGCTGGAGTCACTCCACTGACAGCCAACACGGAAGGAAAGACTGCATTGGATGGCCTTAGGCAGACTGAAATGTGGGGTGTGGATGATTGGCTGGATGATTGGTGTGGCATTCTCAAGAGACTGTGGAATCCCCCTCGTTGATGAACCTCATTCCTCCTCCTCTCCCCTTCCCCTTCACTTCTACCCAACAGCTTCCCCTGTTTATGTGCATGGACACTCTCCAGGAAAATCCCAGAATAGAGGATCAGTAGAGAACTAGGATTCAGAGAAAGCTGCTATGGGCAACAAGAATAACAGTCCAATATTCTACAACGTGTTCAGCATTCCAGTCACTGCCAGGATGATAGGTCCTCTGCACTGCATTCCTTCCAGACCCAAAGGTTCCAGTCCTCTGTCGCAGTTTCCTCACGGAGAGCTGGTTGTCAGACGCTGGCTGCTGTGTGCTGCTGAGTGGCCACGGTGTTGCCAGCAGAGCCGCAGTGTGCAGTGGGAAGGGGGCAGCGTGAGGACAGGAGGGGAGGGCTGGGAGGAGGCAGGGCAGCAGTGTGCAGTGGAAAGGGGCAGTGTGAGGACAGGAGGGGAGGGCTGGGAGGAGGGCAGGGCAGCAGTGTGCAGTGGGAAGGGGGCAGCGTGAGGACAGGAGGGGAGGGCTGGGAGGAGGGCAGGGCAGCAGTGTGCAGTGGGAAGGGGGCAGCGTGAGGACAGGAGGGGAGGGCTGGGAGGAGGGCAGGGCAGGAGTGCTGCCTGTTACTTAGCTCTGTCCACAGCTGCTGGGACACTCCCACAGGAAGGCAGCCTCCAAGCCTGACTGCTCTCTTCTGTCCCTACTTGGCAGCTGTCTGCCGTCCCAGTGGTCTGGCCTTGGAGGTCTTCTTGGATGCAGCTGTGGTGTCTGCTGCATGTCTGTCTCTCTCTCTCTCTCTCTCTCTCTCTCTCTCTCTCTCTCTCTCTCTCTCTCTCTCTCTCTCTCTCTCTCTCTCTCTCTCTCTCTCTCTCTCTCTCTCTCTCTCTCTCTCTCTCTCTCTCTCTCAGCTGTGATATGGTGAAAAAGACTTCAAACTGGACAGGTTATACGACAGGAATCTAATTTTTTGTGACAGCGTGAGGTCAGGATGTCGTGGTTTCTCCTGCAGATTCCCCATTTCCCTCAGCCATCCTCTACTTGTCATTATTGTTGTTATCATGATTTGCTCTTTTTGTTATCATGTGTTGTTGTTGTTGTTGCATGACAGCGAAGCACTGTACAAAGAGCTGGGCTTGTCATGAGTGGGTTGTGTGGTGAAGAAATCCTGGAGACAGCCACAGATGTGACGATGTCCAGATGAAACTTCATGGGACTCTTTTTGCCTTTGTAAGAAATCCAGCAATGCACACCAGGTATGGACTTGTACAGGTGTGCTGTACTTACCTGTGTGTGTAGTGGAGAATGCGTGTCACCGTGTGCTTGTTGAGGAATACACGTCACTGTCCGGGAGTGCAGCAGGCTGTGGACACGTCTGTGTGGATTTGCAGTGGCTGTGCAGAGATGACACGACACAGGTGTGTTGCTTCAGGGACCGACTGTGAGGCAGTCGTGTCTGCGTCCACTCAAGTAGTGCTGCTCCCTGAGGAGTGAAGAGTGACTTCAGGTTCTGTGTGTGTGTGTGTGTGTGTGTGTGTCTGTGTGTGTGTTTCTGTGTGTGTGTGTGTGTGTGTACAAGTTAGTCATGGATGTACATGTGTCAGTGTGTAGTTGAGTGTCCACTCTTGCATGGCACCAAAGATCTCTCCTGCTGTAGACTGCCCAAGACAGGCAGTTTACTGCCACTTGGAAGGGGGACAGTTCTGGTGGAACAGACTTCTTTGACTCCACAGACAGGTGGAAATGGTGCCAGGATGAAATGGCACAAGAACTGCTTGTGAAAAACGTTGCTATGAATCTCGTCGAGGATTATTTCCCATCATCAGCTGCTCAGATTTGCGTACAGTTGAGTAAGGTGCCACGTTGAGCTCCAGTAGGTTTTATTTCCACTGTGGGCTGTAACTCCAGTGCTGACATTGTCACTGCGCAAGCCTGTGTCTCTCAAGGCGCCGTGGCGTAGTGTGAACACTGGAGCAGAGTGGTGACGGAGATGGAGGGTGGAGGCTGTGGATGCTGAGTGTGCCGTAATGGACGTCTGTCTTGGCTGGGGTGACTTGTGGCCCGAGTGGTGACGGAGATGGAGGGTGGAGGCTGTGGATGCTGAGTGTGCCGTAATGGACGTCTGTCTTGGCTGGGGTGACTTGTGGCCCGAGTGGTGACGGAGATGGAGGGTGGAGGCTGTGGATGCTGAGTGTGCCGTAATGGACGTCTGTCTTGGCTGGGTGACTTGTGGCCGAGTGGTGACGGAGATGGAGGGTGGAGGCTGTGGATGCTGAGTGTGCCGTAATGGACGTCTGTCTGGCTGGGGTGACTTGTGGCCCGAGTGGTGACGGAGATGGAGGGTGGAGGCTGTGGATGCTGAGTGTGCCGTAATGGACGTCTGTCTTGGCTGGGGTGACTTGTGGCCCGCGCTCGGGTGTGCTGGCCTCTCTGTCACGGCGTTCCTACTCAGAAACAGTGACATCTCGTTCTTGTGTGATTTGCATACTTTGGAGGGAATGGGATTCCTGGCAGTCTCTGATTGTATTTTGATGGTTCTGAATATATGTGCCATATTTATGTCATGACCAGAGTACACACATATTGTGCTAGAAGAAGCAGACTATCTGTGTCACAGCTGTTGACTGAACGAGTGAAAATGCATGCACACACACACACACACACACACACACACACACACACAAAAGCACATGCTCTAAAGGTTAACCAGGAGTTTGTGTGTGTATTGCTGACATTGACTTAGTGGACCTTATGTACATTGTCTGTCATGCTCTAAAGGTTAGCCAGGAGTTTGTGTGTGTATTGCTGACATTGACTTAGTGGACCTTATGTACATTGTGTGTCATGCTCTAAAGGTTAACCAGGAGTTTGTGTGTGTATTGCTGACATTGACTTAGTGGACCTTATGTACATTGTGTGTCATGCTCTAAAGGTTTGTGTGTATTGCTGACATTGACTTAGTGGACCTTATGTACATTGTGTGTCATGCTCTAAAGGTTAACCAGGAGTTTGTGTGTGTATTGCTGACATTGACTTAGTGGACCTTATGTACATTGTGTGTCATGCTCTAAAGGTTAACCAGGAGTTTGTGTGTGTATTGCTGACATTGACTTAGTGGACCTTATGTACATTGTGTGTCATGCTCTAAAGGTTAACCAGGAGTTTGTGTGTGTATTGCTGACATTGACTTAGTGGACCTTATGTACATTGTGTGTCATGCTCTAAAGGTTAACCAGGAGTTTGTGTGTGTATTGCTGACATTGACTTAGTGGACCTTATGTACATTGTGTGTCATGCTCTAAAGGTTAACCAGGAGTTTGTGTGTGTATTGCTGACATTGACTTAGTGGACCTTATGTACATTGTGTGTCATGCTCTAAAGGTTAACCAGGAGTTTGTGTGTGTATTGCTGACATTGACTTAGTGGACCTTATGTACATTGTGTGTCATGCTCTAAAGGTTAACCAGGAGTTTGTGTGTGTATTGCTGACATTGACTTAGTGGACCTTATGTACATTGTGTGTCATGCTCTAAAGGTTAACCAGGAGTTTGTGTGTGTATTGCTGACATTGACTTAGTGGACCTTATGTACATTGTGTGTCATGCTCTAAAGGTTAACCAGGAGTTTGTGTGTGTATTGCTGACATTGACTTAGTGGACCTTATGTACATTGTGTGTCATGCTCTAAAGGTTAACCAGGAGTTTGTGTGTGTATTGCTGACATTGACTTAGTGGACCTTATGTACATTGTGTGTCATGCTCTAAAGGTTAACCAGGAGTTTGTGTGTGTATTGCTGACATTGACTTAGTGGACCTTATGTACATTGTCTGTCATGCTCTAAAGGTTAACCAGGAGTTTGTGTGTGTATTGCTGACATTGACTTAGTGGACCTTATGTACATTGTGTGTCATGCTCTAAAGGTTAACCAGGAGTTTGTGTGTGTATTGCTGACATTGACTTAGTGGACCTTATGTACATTGTGTGTCATGCTCTAAAGGTTAACCAGGAGTTTGTGTGTGTATTGCTGACATTGACTTAGTGGACCTTATGTACATTGTGTGTCATGCTCTAAAGGTTAACCAGGAGTTTGTGTGTGTATTGCTGACATTGACTTAGTGGACCTTATGTACATTGTGTGTCATGCTCTAAAGGTTAACCAGGAGTTTGTGTGTGTATTGCTGACATTGACTTAGTGGACCTTATGTACATTGTGTGTCATGCTCTAAAGGTTAACCAGGAGTTTGTGTGTGTATTGCTGACATTGACTTAGTGGACCTTATGTACATTGTGTGTCATGCTCTAAAGGTTAACCAGGAGTTTGTGTGTGTATTGCTGACATTGACTTAGTGGACCTTATGTACATTGTGTGTCATGCTCTAAAGGTTAACCAGGAGTTTGTGTGTGTATTGCTGACATTGACTTAGTGGACCTTATGTACATTGTGTGTCATGCTCTAAAGGTTAACCAGGAGTTTGTGTGTGTATTGCTGACATTGACTTAGTGGACCTTATGTACATTGTGTGTCATGCTCTAAAGGTTAACCAGGAGTTTGTGTGTGTATTGCTGACATTGACTTAGTGGACCTTATGTACATTGTGTGTCATGCTCTAAAGGTTAACCAGGAGTTTGTGTGTGTATTGCTGACATTGACTTAGTGGACCTTATGTACATTGTGTGTCATGCTCTAAAGGTTAACCAGGAGTTTGTGTGTGTATTGCTGACATTGACTTAGTGGACCTTATGTACATTGTGTGTCATGCTCTAAAGGTTAACCAGGAGTTTGTGTGTGTATTGCTGACATTGACTTAGTGGACCTTATGTACATTGTGTGTCATGCTCTAAAGGTTAACCAGGAGTTTGTGTGTGTATTGCTGACATTGACTTAGTGGACCTTATGTACATTGTGTGTCATGCTCTAAAGGTTAACCAGGAGTTTGTGTGTGTATTGCTGACATTGACTTAGTGGACCTTATGTACATTGTGTGTCATGCTCTAAAGGTTAACCAGGAGTTTGTGTGTGTATTGCTGACATTGACTTAGTGGACCTTATGTACATTGTGTGTCATGCTCTAAAGGTTAACCAGGAGTTTGTGTGTGTATTGCTGACATTGACTTAGTGGACCTTATGTACATTGTGTGTCATGCTCTAAAGGTTAACCAGGAGTTTGTGTGTGTATTGCTGACATTGACTTAGTGGACCTTATGTACATTGTGTGTCATGCTCTAAAGGTTAACCAGGAGTTTGTGTGTGTATTGCTGACATTGACTTAGTGGACCTTATGTACATTGTGTGTCATGCTCTAAAGGTTAACCAGGAGTTTGTGTGTGTATTGCTGACATTGACTTACTTGTACTGTTGTGACATTGTGGTTCTTGCCATGTGTGTAGAGACAGACATGTTTCTAAAGAGCGTGAAAAATACTTTGAATGGAGGGACTTGTACTTTCATGTCTTGATGGTTCTTGCCATGCGTGTAGAGACAGCCAGGGACTGTGTGTCTGTGGCAACGACGGTGCCAGAACTGGGAGCATCCTGCTGGGCTTGCAGGACTTTGTGCCGTGCGGTCCAGGACTGGCGGTGCAGTGAGGTGCAGTGTCACGTGACGTAGGGGGCTCTACATCCACCCTGGAGGGGGTGCTTGGGCTGCAATGCTCCCTCGCATGACGCTCTGGTCTCAGTGCCACGACTTTGGTTTGTGTTCTTGGAGGAAGTGTTTGTGGTCACCTTGGCATTGTGTCCTGGAGTCTGTCACCCAGGTGTGGAGATAGGAAGGGATACGTTCCATATTTCCAGTGCAGCCCTCGTGTTGTTGAATTATGACTATTTTGCTGCAATGAATTTTTAACTCACATTTTATTGAGTGATAAATCACTTTACATGCACAGCAGATCTTGTTTCATAAGAATGAGATAAATCCAATTTGTAATGAAACTCATACTCTGTACTGTTTTATAAGTATTTTCACTCTGTTGATTAGTGAAAATGTGTCACTTGTTATTATGAAACATCCTACATGCAAAACAGATCAATGCTGAGATGTGCTTATAGCTATTGATGACATGAAGTAGTTTGCATGGAAACTAAATCATTAGTAGATTCCAATTCATGTGTCCAGTTTGTATGCACATGTATTCCCAACATTGTTTTATGCCATTCCACCATGAAGAAGTGAAGTGTGTCTATTGCTGTACTGCAACATTTTGCATGCAAAACAGATCATTTGTTGATTGCAATATATGCAACCACAGTTTCGTAGACATGTATTCCCTACCTTGTTTCATCTTGGAGACATGAAGTTTGTTTATTGCTGTACTGAAACATTCTGCATGCAAAACAGATCATTTGTTGATTGCAATGTATGTAACCTCAGTTTCATGGACATGTATTCCCTACCTTGTTTCATGGAATTTTGCACTTCATCTTGGAGACATGAAGTTTGTCTATTGCTGTACTGAAACATTCTGCATGCAAAACACATCATTTGTTGATTGCAATTTATGTAACCTCAGTTTCATGAACATGTATTCCCTACCTTGTTTCATCTTGGAGACATGAAGTTTGTCTATTGCTGTACTGAAACATTCTGCATGCAAAACAGATCATTTGTTGATTGCAATTTATGCAACCTCAGTTTCATGAACATGTATTCCCTACCTTGTTTCACGAAATGTTGCACTTCATCTTAAATAGTTGGAGTTTGTTTATTGTTGAATGCAAAAGACATGTATATTGTAGTAGAACTAAACTAAGAAGAGTGCTTTTGGACACTTATTTTACGTGTTTCATTTTTATGCCAACTGAACTGTGTCCTTGTGGACAAGATCAAGTGTCTCTTCTCTTAAAACAATGTGCATGCAGAGCAGATGTTTGTTGTATTGGAATTCATCTGAATCCAATTTTCATTGATACTTATTTAAAACCCGTTTTTGTTTATGGATATTGAACTGTGCCCGTGTAGACAATATAACTTTTTTGTTCTCTTAAGTTAATTTGCATGCAAAATAGATGTTTGTAGTGTTAGAATTCATTTGAATCCAATTTTATTGCCACTTAAAACCTGTTGCTGTTTGTGGATACTGAGCTGTACCCTTGCTGACAAGATGAAGAGTCTGTTGCTGTTTGTGGATACTGAGCTGTACCCTTGCTGACAAGATGAAGAGTCTGTTGCTGTTTGTGGATACTGAGCTGTACCCTTGCTGACAAGATGAAGAGTCTGTTGCTGTAATGAGAAAGTGAGGCAGCATATGCAGACTGTTTTGAAGATTATTGAAACCATATTACTGAAACCTTATTATGTTATTATATTACTGAAACATTATTGAAACCATATTAGAGCCATACCTTTGTGGTTTCCTTAATGTGCGTGTGTGTGTGATATTGATATAGGCATAACTATGGTCGGAGTAAGATATTTTTCAGAAGCCTTTGTAACACGGTGTACACTCCAAACTGTCTGATGGAGTTTTTGTGTTTGTGTGTGCTACATGCACCCTGGCTTGAAGAGGTTATTGTTTGTTTGTTTTTTGTTTGTTTGTTTGTTTAGGTAACTACAGGTGGAGTACACACCACTTCTCAGAAGCCTTTGTAGCAAAGTGTAGTCTCCAGTCTGTCTGATGGAGTGTTGTGTTAGTGTGGGCTTCATGCACCTTGGCTTGGAGAGGTTTCCCCCTTTTTTTCTTAAAGTGTTTTTTCAATTATGAATAATCTTTAATACTTCTTTTGTACATGTTCTGATAGGTGGACATGATGTATTCCATATCTAATCAACTGCCCTATGCTATGTTGTCCTTATTATGACTCGTTTTGAATGCATACTTTTATACTGTACTGGAACACTTCTTATTAAGCATGTCCCTGACATGTTTCAATTTCAATACATCAATAAACATGTTCATGTTGGAAATTAATATGCCCTTTTGTAATTTGTTGTGTTTTGTTGGAGAGAATGTTGTCTGGAGATGAATTTGCATACTTGTGTTGGATGACCATATGGGCTGCTAGTCTGGAGATAGCGGCACAAGACAGGCTGTTGTCATGGAAACACTGCCTGCTTACCTGCACACACCACTACAAGACTGTTGTCATGGAAACACTGCCTGCTTACCTGCATACACCACTACAAGACTGTTGTCATGGAAACACTGCCTGCTTACCTTCACACACCACTACAAGACAGACTGTTGTCATGGAAACACTGTCTGCTTACCTGCAACCACGACTACAAGACATGCTGTTGTCATGGAAACGCTGCCTGCTTACCTGCACACACCACTACAAGACATGCTGTTGTCATGGAAACGCTGCCTGCTTACCTGCACACACCACTACAAGACTGTGTCATGGAAACACTGCCTGCTTACCTGCACACACCACTACAAGACAGGCTGTTGTCATGGAAACGCTGCCTGCTTACCTGCACACACCACTACAAGACAGGCTGTTGTCATGGAAACACTGCCTGCTTACCTGCACACACCACTACAAGACAGACTGTTGTCATGGAAACACTGCCTGCTTACCTGCACACACCACTACAAGACAGACTGTTGTCATGGAAACACTGCCTGCTTACCTGCACACACCACTACAAGACTGTTGTCATGGAAACACTGCCTGCTTACCTGCACACACCACTACAAGACAGACTGTTGTCATGGAAACACTGCCTGCTTACCTGCACACACCACTACAAGACTGACTGTTGTCATGGAAACACTGCCTGCTTACCTGCACACACCACTACAAGACTGTTGTCATGGAAACACTGCCTGCTTACCTGCACACACCACTACAAGACTGTTGTCATGGAAACACTGCCTGCTTACCTGCACACACCACTACAAGACAGACTTGTCATGGAAACACTGCCTGCTTACCTGCACACACCACTACAAGACAGACTGTTGTCATGGAAACACTGCCTGCTTACCTGCACACATCACTACAAGACAGACGGTTGTCTTGGAAACGCTGCCTGCTTACCTGCACACACCACTACAAGACAGGTTGTTGTCATGGGAACACTGCCTGCTTACCTGCTCACACCACTACAAGACAGAATGTTATCATTAGAAACACTGCCTGCTTACCTGCACACACCACTACAAGACTGGTTGTTGTCATGGAAACACTGCCTGCTTACCTGCTCACACCACTACAAGACAGACTGTTGTCATGGAAACGCTGCCTGCTTACCTGCACACACCCCTGCAAGACAGACTGTTGTCATGGAAACACTGCCTGCTTACCTGCACACACCACATGTCATGGAAACGCTGCCTGCTTACCTGCACACACCACTACAAGACCGGTTGTTGTCATGGAAACACTGCCTGCTTACCTGCACACACCACATGTCATGGAAACACTGCCTGCTTACCTGCACACACCACTACAAGACTGTTGTCATGGATACACTGCCTCCTTACCTGCACACACCACTACAAGACAGACTGTTGTCATGGAAACACTGCCTACTTACCTGCACACACCACTGCAAGACAGACTGTTGTCATGGAAACACTGTCTGTTTACCTGCACAATCCACTACAAGACAGGTTGTTGTCATGAAAACACTGTCTGTTTACCTGCACAATCCACTACAAAACAGGTTGTTGTCATGGAAACACTGCCTGCTTACCTGCCACAATTATAGTTTGTAATTCAGCGAAAGAGGAATTGTGATCTATGTTCAGTCTGGCGTCTTTAATTTTAAAAAAAGAGAGAAAATATATAAAGTTCAGGCCCACCCCTTGACCCTGTTTTGTTTGGCCATGTTACTGTAATCATCACACTTTTTTATATTCCGGTCTTACAGTGTTGCACTGCATCCTTTTGGGTCTTGTAAACTTCACCCTGCATGTAAGTGGCGGTAAGTATATACCCACCGCATCTTCCTAAGCGTTTCGTGAGAGACAAATAACCAGGTAATAGTGACTTAAAATTAAGTTGGGTTTGTTATAACCGGTTCTAATGTCTTTCGTGATTAGTGGCCTAGAATAGCCTTCGGTGGCTGAAAAGCAGTGGGAATCCGTCCATCCATCCATCCATCCATCCATCCATCCATCCATCCATCCATCCATCCATCCATCCTTCCATCCACCCATCCATCCATTTATTCATCCATCCATACACCCCTCCATCAATCCATCTATTCATCCATCCATCCATCATCCATACACCCATCAATCAATCCACCTATTCATCCATCCTCCATCCATCCATCCACCCATCCATTTATTCATTCATCATCCATGCACCCATTCATCAAACCACCTATTCATCCATCCTCCACCCATCCATCCATCCATCCATCCATCATCCATATACCCATCCATCAATCCACCTATTCATCCATCTTCCATCTATCCATCCATCCATCCACCCATCCATTTATCCATACATCATCCATACACCCATCCATCAATCCACCTAATCATCCATCCTCCATCCATCCATCCATTTATCCATCCATCATCCATCAATCCACCTATTCATCCATCCATCCATCCATCCATCCATCCTCCATCCATCCATCCATCCATCCATCCATCCTCCATCCATCCATCCATCCATCCATCCATCGTCTTGTAAAGTAATCGAAGACAAGCCAAAACTTCCCAGCTTGGCTGATCAATCAATGACAGCAAAGGGGCAATTGAAAAAGACCATGAGAAGACCTTCCATGAAGTGTTTATTTTTTCGTATGAACGCCACATGTCACATCTAATGCAAGAAAACGACAGCGCAACGGGCGAGTGGCTGGGAGTACACGCGTATGCACGAATTGCACGCGTATGCACGAATTGCACGCGTATGCACGAATTGCACGCGTATGCACGAATTGCACGCGTGTGCACGAATTGCACGTGTGTGCACGAATTGCACGTGTGTGCACGAATTGAACGTGTGTGCACGGATTGCACGCGTATGCACGAATTGCACGTGTGTGCACGAATTGCACGCGTATGCACGAATTGCACGTGTATGCACGAATTGCACGTGTGTGCACGAATTGCACGTGTGTGCACGAATTGCACGTGTGTGCACGAATTGCACGTGTGTGCACGAATTGCACAAGACGGTCATGGAATGGGAACACTACGATGACAATGACACACACTCCACTGGAAGATGAAGACACACTCCCTGGACAAGAATGGACAAGTTGCCCTCATGGTGAAATAATCTCATCAGCTTTCTACGTCTACCCAGCAACTGTACACGCCTTAGCTGTCTAGAGTGTCCATCTGGGTAGGAAAACACCTTTAAAATGGTTTGATGAACACAGGCGAATATTGAAAGTATCTTTTTAAAATCTGGTTTGATGTAAAGAGACGAATAGTTTGTTGACAAACAAAACAAAACAAAACAAACATAATAAACAGAAATTTAAAAACTCTGACATGTGTGTACTATTAACATTCAAGCAAAATAAAAATGCTACGCTTACATATATATCGGGCAAAGTACTTGGCACAAATGACTTGAAATAAAGCGACAAATCTAAACGTTTTCATGTAATAAACAACAACATTTATCAGAAACGGACGAGTTAAAGAAGATAAAATGTTGGAATTCCGAGAGATCACACTTCGTATTTTCGAACAAACCATTGAAATCGAGCAAAAAATTACAGCACACATTTTTTGTGGGGGGATATTCTGCATCATCCAAGCATAGAAGTGTGGCCTATATGTGTAACACCTGTGAATTTCTTGTCGATCTGCCTCCAGGTTAGAAAAAAGGTAAAATCTGTCCTTAATCAATAAATGTAGCGTGTATTCAAATCTGTGCGGCATTGTGCACTGCCCAGACAAGAGCAGGGAATTCAAGGAACGAGGCAGACAAAACTGACCAATCACAGTACAGAGAAATAATGCAGTGCCAGGTGTACATCACGGTACATACTCTTGCACTCACACAATAGAGGGACTTCTGGATGGCTCATCGTGTACAAGTAGTGATGTGACGAAGAATCAAGGTACATACTCTTGCACTCACACAACAGAGGGACTTCTGGATGGCTCATCGTATACAAGTAGTGATGTGACGAAGAATCAAGGTACATACTCTTGCACTCACACAACAGAGGGACTTCTGGATGGCTCATCGTGTACAAGTAGTGATGTGACGAAGACTGAGTACGAAGTAAATTTCTTGCCTCAGTTTCAAATACCAGCCTTCGTGTAGTCGTGTATACATGCACACCTCCACTCGTGTTCGCTCCTGCGTCTCATGCAGTGTTCACAGTCTCTCTCTCTCTCTCTCTCTCTCTCTCTCTCTCTCTCTCTCTCTCTCTCTCTCTCTCTCTCTCTCCAATTTTTTCTACATTTTTTATTAAATAGTTTTGCAGTGTGATCATCTATGTCTACCCGCCAGTCTATCCGTTCGTCTTCCAATCCACTTCTCTGGCTATCTGTCTGCCTGTCTGCCAGTCACTATGTGTGTGTGTTTTTTTTCACGCATTGTAACCAAGAATGTGTTCTGTACCATCTGTGCGTCAGATTTCTTTTTCCTCTGAGAAAAGAAAAGAGAAGATTAATTGAAGGATCGAAGACCTGATGACAATCATTTTATGTTCTCCGTTTTAAAAAAGATTTACGTCCTGTCACGCATAAGAGCGCAACGCATAAGTTTCATCCAAAACTATAGAGCACACCATAGCAGACGATCACAGTACGTGTGCTGAGCCTTGGAATGACAAGAAGCAAAGTCACTCAAAACATTGCCTGTACATGCACTCAATGTAAAGCAAATAACAAAGCATGAGAGAGAAAAATAACTGAAGCAGATTAATTTTTATCAAGTTTAAAAACGGAAACAAAAAGCTCAACTTTCCACCTGGCGATTGTTCTCGCAGCAATGGCATAAATAAAAAGTGCAAGGAGTCACTGTACAATTCAAAAAAAAAAATCAGCTGTAGCCTTTTCACTCCCAGTGAGCTGTCAGTGAAGATGAAGGACGGGAAAACACACATCCCCCCTTCCCCTAAATCAATGAAATTAACATACATTTCTTTTCCACTGTTGCTTGCTCTATAAATCATCCAAATTGATGGACTCTCTCACCGTCAGGAAATTAATATCTCACGTGGTAAAACACAAGATGAAATAATGACACACAATGTATCCCGCATCACTTACAGGGTCCACGAGAACAAAACATTAAAAACACTGAATAAAGCTGACGACAATGGCAGTGCAGCAACACAGAGATCACGGTCATTTGAGAAAACGGTCGGTGAAGGCTTCGCTCCAAAGAGAAACACAATTTCCTATAGCATGGATGCCTGAAGCTGTTCCTAATTTCAAAGTACTGAGTGGCTCTAGCTCAGTAGTGAGGGTACCTGCATGGA
>JAWQFJ010000415.1:104894-126613 GCA_034096865.1 Theodoxus fluviatilis
ATTCAGAAAGCTCCCCCATCACAGCGTGTATCGATATTGGTGTTTCACTCCATTCAGAAAGCTGCCCCATCACAGCGTGTATCGATATTGGTGTTTCACTCCATTCAGAAAGCTGCCCCATCACAGCGTGTATCGATATTGGTGTTTCACTGCATTCAGAAAGCTCCCCCATCACAGCGTGTATCGATATTGGTGTTTCACTGCATTCAGAAAGCTCCCCCATCACAGCATGTATCGATATTGGTGTTTCGAGTTTCAAATCCATTGAGAAAATGTGTAATGGTTTTGTGTGACGTCTTCAGGACGACTGTCTTTTTGCGTGCAAAAACCAGGGTCTAGAGAGCGTGACGTCACTCCTAGTCATGACGCTGGTTTTTGCCTTACTTGCAAATGAATCCGTGTAGTGTGAGGCGTCATTGATAAAGGGACACTCTCGTCTGTGCATGCAGTGTGCAGTCACCGGCATAGGGGGGAGGGAGTGGAGGAGTTGTTTCTTTGCACCAGAAGCCAATAAAATCGCCCCTTTTCTGTAATCTTTGCGTGCTTCCAGAGTGTTTTCCGCACATTTGAAAATCGTTTCATCAACAACAAAAACCGCCATTTAAGTACACGCGCATTCACTGAGACATAAATCAACTACCACTGCACAGTGCTCGTACATTTGAGTTCCATTTCGAGGGAGGTTCCTCCTTGTGAGAGCACTCACCGCGCACATTCCTCACTCCCTGGCAAGGAAGCAAAGTCGCCCTTCTCTGCAGGAACCCTCCCAGAACAGCACCGGCTTCCAGGGTGGCTTCAGAGCGCGAGACGTCGGAAAGGCTTCCAGGGACGGGCCACACTAGTGGACTCGTCCGAGGAGAGGGGTGTGAGGAGAGGGGTGTGAGGAGAGGGGTGTGAGGAGAGGGGTGTGCGGAGAGGGGTGTGAGAAAGACAGCCAAAGCTGGCGGGCCACACAGGCTGGCGGGCCACACAGGCTGGCGGGCCACACAGGCTGGCGGGCCACACAAGCTGGCGGGCCACACAGGCTGGCGGGCCACACAAGCTGGCGGGCCACACAGGCTGGCGGGCCACACAAGCTGGCGGGCCACACAGGCTGGCGGGCCACACAAGCTGGCGGGCCACACAGGCTGGCGGGTCACACAGGCTGGCGGGCCACACAAGCTGGCGGCCCACACAAGCTGGCGGGCCACACAGGCTGGCGGGCCACACAGGCTGGCGGGCAATACAGGCTGGCGGGCAATACAGGCTGGCGGGCCACACAGGCTGGCGGACAACAACATCTGATTGGCTGCGTTTTACGCGTTTTTTATTGACTCACATGCGAAGCAAAAGTGAGTCTATGTACTCAACCGTGTCGTCCGTCCGTCCGTCCGTCCGTCCGGGCGTAAAAAACTTAAACGTTGGATTTTTCTCGGACACTATGAAGTCTATCAATACCAAATGTGGCATGATGGTGTATGATGACAAGGCCTCAAAAAACATACATAGTGACTTGACATTGCTTCAAGGTCAAGGTCGCAGGAGCCATAAATGTTGTCTAAAAAACAGCAATGTTTCACATTTTCTCAATTTTCTCTGAAGGTTTTAAGATTGGATATTTGACCTATATATGATATATAGGGCAAAGTAAGCCCTATTTTTTGATACCAGTTTGGTTGACCTTGCTTCAAGGTCAAGGTCACAGGAACTCTTTAAAGTTGGATTGTATACATATTTTGAAGTGACCTTGACCCTGAACTATGGAAGATAACTCTTACAAACTTCATAACATTGTAGTACACATGTTATACTTTCATCATGAGACACATTTGGTCACATATCATCAAGGTCAAAGTCACTTTGACCCTTATGAGTCCTGACCAAAATGGGGTAGTGAACCACTAAAAGTGACCATATCTCATGGTAGAAAGTGCCAATAAGCATCATTGTACTTCCTATGTCTTGAATTAACAGCTTTGTGTTGCATGACCTTGGATGACCTTGACCTTGGGTCAAGGTCACATGTATTTTGGTAGGAAAAATTGGTAAAGCAGTTATTAGTTTAGTGTATGTCATTATTAGGTGTAGTTGTTTGACCTTGACCTTGAAGGTCACGTGAAGGTCAAGGTCATGTAAAGGTCAAGGTCATGTAAAGGTCAAGGTCAAGCATGTGGGTCGTATGGGCTTTGCCCTTCTTGCTTTATTTTTTCTAATCTTCATATTATTTTGTCATTCTGTGTGTGAATGACTCCAAATTCACTGCGACGTAACCGACCAAGATTGGTTGCTAGTCAGATACTATGGCCCGCCAGCCTGTGTGGCCCGCCAGCTTGTGTGGCCTGACAGCCTGTGTGGCCCGCCAGCCTGTGTGGCCCGCCAGCCTGTGTGGCCCGCCAGCTTGTGTGGCCTGCCAGCCTGTGTGGCCCGCCGGCTTGTGTGGTCCGCCAGCCTGTGTGGCCCGCCGGCTTGTGTGGTCCGCTGGCTTGGCTGTCTTCCCCTTACCCTCACCCTGTGGGTTGGGGGTCAGAATAGACCCACCGCGTCTCCCTACGCGATTTGTAAGAGGCGAATAAATAGGGTCATCGAGACTTGATTTGCGCTTACTTTGAATTATTCTAGCGATTTTCGTGCTCAGTGGCCTTATATAGTCTACAAAGGCTGATAGTCCGTAAAACTTCTTCCTTCCTTCCTTCCTTTCCCACGCCCCTCTCCTGGGACGAGTCCACTAGAGTGGCCCGTCTCTGGAAGCTTTTCCGAGACGTCGTCAGCGACTGCTTGAACCCTCCACGCCCCAGAGCTGTCCAGACGCCGCCCTACCCAGTCCTGCCTGGAGGCCACCTAGCTGTCCAGACGCCGCCCTAGCCAGTCCTGCCTGGAGGCCACCTAGCTGTCCAGACGCCGCCCTACCCAGTCCTGCCTGGAGGCCACCTAGCTGTCCAGACGCCCTCCTACCCAGTCCTGCCTGTCCTGCCTGGAGGCCACCTAGCTGTCCAGACGCCGCCCTACCCAGTCCTGCCTGGAGGCCACCTAGCTGTCCAGACGCCGCCCTACCCAGTCCTGCCTGGAGGCCACCTAGCTGTCCAGACGCCGCCCTAGCCAGTCCTGCCTGGAGGCCACCTAGCTGTCCAGACGCCGCCCTACCCAGTCCTGCCTGGAGGCCACCTAGCTGTCCAGACGCCCTCCTACCCAGTCCTGCCTGTCCTGCCTGGAGGCCACCTAGCTGTCCAGACGCCGCCCTACCCAGTCCTGCCTGGAGGCCACCTAGCTGTCCAGACGCCCTCCTACCCAGTCCTGCCTGGAGGCCACCTAGCTGTCCAGACGCCGCCCTACCCAGTCCTGCCTGGAGGCCACCTAGCTGTCCCTCGGCTGCTGCGGCCTTGCCCGGGGTGTGTCCCTGTCTGTGTCCATGTTCCTGGCCGTGTCCCAGGCTCAGTCCCTGTCGGTGTCTATGTTCCTGGCCGTGTCCCAGGCTGAGTCCCTGTCTGTGTCCATGTTCCTGGCCGTGTCCCAGGCTGAGTCCCTGTCTGTGTCCATGTTCCTGGCCGTGTCCCAGGCTGAGTCACTGTCTGTGTCCATGTTCCTGGCCGTGTCCCAGGCTGAGTCCCTGTCTGTGTCCATGTTCCTGGCTGTGTCCCAGGCTGAGTCCCTGTCTGTGTCCATGTTCCTGGCCGTGTCCCAGGCTGAGTCCCTGTCTGTGTCCCCGTCTGTGTTCCTGTCTGTGTCGCTGTCTGTGTCCCCGTTCGTGTCCCTGTCCGTGTCCTTGTCTGTGTCCCCGTCCGTGAATCCGTTCGTGGCCTCGTCTGTGTCCCCGTCTGTGTTCCTGTCTGTGTCGCTGTCTGTGTCCCCGTTCGTGTCCCTGTCCGTGTCCTTGTCTGTGACCCCGTCCGTGAATCCGTTCGTGGCCTCGTCTGTGTCCCCGTCTGTGTCCCTGTCTGTGTCCCAGACTGAGTCCCTGTTCGTGTCCCTGTCTGTGGCCCCGTCCGTGAATCCGTTCGTGGCCTCGTCTGTGTCCCCGTCTGTGTCCATGGCCGTGACCCAGGCTGTGTCCCAGGCTGTGTCCCTGTCTGTGTCCCAAACTGTGTCCCTGGCTGTGTCCCAGGCTGTGTCCCTGGTTGTGTCCCAAGCTGTGTCCCTGTCTGTGTCCCTGTCTGTGTCCCCGTCTGTGTCCCTGGCTGTGGAGAATGTCCAAGGAGCACGGGGCATCTGCCCTGGCCCTGTTTTTTGCGTGGCCTCGGAGTGAGGTTTGGGATCAGTTGGTAGTAAAGAGTATTGGAAGACTCAACCCTAGCTTTTCAGCATATGCATACATGCAAGCAGCCGCGAACATACACGCACACATATATGACATGCACGTACAAGCAAACACGCATACGCACGCACGCACACATGACACGCATGTACAAGCATACGCATGTACACGCACGCACACATACATGCCACGCATGTACAATCAAACACGTATATGCACGTACACACGCACACATACTTGACACGCATGTACAAGCAAACACGCATACGCACGTACACACGCACGCACGCACGCACACATACGTGACACGCATGTACAAGCATACGCATGTACACACGCACGCACGCACACATACATGCCACGCATGTACAATCAAACACGCATACGCACGCACGTACACAGTTCACTGTCGTTTACATCATGGACACGACACGGATGTTGTTGCGCAGTACGCGTAATACAGAGCAACAGTCAGCCCAGCGCTGGTGGCGAGTTGCGCTTTCCTCGAGACCAGGCTGTCGACAGCCACCAACCCTGGAAGAGAGACGAAACAGCAACAACGACGACAGCACTTTACAACAACAACAATAATCGGGGGTGGGGGTGGTGGGTGGGTGATGGTGGGATGGGGGTGGTGGGTGGGTGATGGTGGGGTGGTGGTGGTGAGGTGGTGGTGAGGGTGGGGGGCGGGGGTGCGGAGGGAGCAGACTCAAGCAACAAGACACAGCGTGGCCTGTCGTTGCTGACCTCCATTTCTACAACCCTGCAGTGACGGCTGGCTGCTCCTACCCCTGACACAGTCACAGGCGAGGGGATCCACCCAGCCTGTCCTCACCTACCCCAGTCACGACCCACTTGCCGTGGTCCAATGGGGAGCGAGCTTGCGTAAGCAGGACACCCGTGTACGGGACGGGTAGCGTGGGCGGTCAGGGCAAGGGGAGCGGGCCAGGCAGAGCTGGGGAGCAGCGTACTTGCTCACCTCTCCTCTCTGTTGACTCGGGGCTGGCCTGTGCAGGCGCTGCTGTGCAGATAAGGGGAGGTAAGTGAAATTACCTCCCTTGGACTGCTTGCTGAAGGTTGATCAATGTTAGACGTTGTGTTGCAGAATGCTGTGCACTTATTCGTGTGTGCAGCCACTCCACTGGTATCGTGAATAAAGCCCTTTTGATACGCACCACCGTTGTAGACGGCGAGGATTTCACACACACCACAGCAGCACATTTTGGTTTTGCCTCTGTCTCTCCGTTCTACAACCGATTCTCCCATCTCACACCTGACAATAACAAAGATACATAGGATCTTTGACCAGACTGTAAGTCAGAGAAAGCAGAGACACAATAGGATCATTGGTGTAGGGGAGTGTTGGTGCCAATGCATGGGGTGACTGTGTCGGTGTGCCTTTTAGTTGCATGCCTGCATGTGCGCACTTGTCAGTGAGTACAACGGAGGTTGAGTAAATGCATGCTTGATAGTGAGGACAACGTAGTTGAGTGAGTGTACGTAGATGTGTGACCACAGCTCACATCCAGTGAGTACATAGTGAGTACAACTCACATTGAGTGAGTTCCTGCTTGTGAATGAGTACAACTCAGCTTGAGTGAGTTCTATCTTGTGAGTGAGTACAATTCAAAGTCTCAGGCACATGTTTGGTCTGCAGGAGTCGGGGTCACTCCTGTCTCTTCCTCGGATGGGGGGGGGGGTCCAAAATTCCACAGGAAGTTCAAACTTGTCCACAGCAGGCTGGAACAAGAAAGTCTTTTGGATCTACTCAGTATTAAAATGTTCGTCCTACTAGAACTCCACAGTTTTCTCGTGCCAACCATAGCACAGGTGCTGTGGACATTATCTGCTGGAATTGTCAGAAGGAGGGGCACAGAAGAATAGATTGCCCGGACCTTGTTCAACCAACACAGATCGTGGCTACTTCTCCTGTGGTACCAGCTGGTGGTGATGCAGATCAGTCAGTCGTGGCTGTTGATGATGACGTGTTCCCTTCTGTTGAGACTTGTCAAGGTTCTTTGAATGGGTTAGAGGTCAAAGTTCTGTTAATCAGTGGTTGCTCAACTATGGGTGTCAGAAAGTCACTGGTTAGAGATGATCATTTGACCGGAAAAGTTCCGCTGTGCAAACAGTTCAGTGGCGATGTTAATTGTTCGTTTGCCCATTGCAAAAGTCAGTTTGGATACACCTTGCTTCTCAGGAGATGTTGATGCTTGTGTAATTGAAAACCCGGCAGAATGCCATCAACACCTGTGAGTTAAACGAAGCACACACGTCTGCAGAGCCACCACGACCTTCTTTTCCCAGAGACGCTGTGAGACAAGAAAACGGGATGAACCATAACCGTGGCAACTGCTGTTACAAGGGTGACATACTGGGACGCTTTGCACGGCAGTGACCTGCGGGTGAACTAGGGCGAGGAAATGGTTGTTACTCCGGCCATAGCAGAGGTGTGAGTGGCCCTTGTCACAGCTGAGGAAAAGTTGGCTACGCCCAGCGACACTGCCCTGAGCGGATGAGCCGATCTTCCTTCGACTGCAGCTGGGTAGGCCGCATATCCCAGTGCTGCTCTGAAAAACTCCGAGACCGTTTCCATGGCGACCGTGGCCGCGGTTGCTTGTCCTGCTATCGTTATGGGAACAGGGGAAACAACTCCTGTGACTGCCCCAATGATCGGGATAGGCAGAACTACAGGTACACCCCTCACAATGGACTGCCCCAAAGATCGGGATAGGCAGAACTACAGGCACACCCCTCACAATGGACTGCCACAGTTTGCGTGCAGGCAGAAGACTGGTTTCTCTGTGAAAATAAAAAAAGTGTTGAATCGAAGAATTGAGTCAATGAAGAGACAACTGAAGCAGATACTGTCAGGACTGGGTTGATTTTCTTCTAGATGTTGTGAAACTGTGCTTTTCAGTTTCATATACATTTTGTAGTCTTCATTGTTGGTGATAAAACAGGACATGTTTTATTACTTGTGTGAGGGGTTGTTGTCACGAGCATGCTTGAGAGTGATTGTTTGTAAGTGAGTAAAACTCACATCGAGTGAGTGCGTGCTTGTGAGCGAGTACAACTCACATTAAGTGAGTGCATGCTTGTGAGTGATTACAACTCACATTAAGTGAGTGCATGCTTGTGAGTGAGTACAACCCACATCGAGTAAGTGCATGCTTGTGAGTGAGTTCAACTCAGCTTAAGTGAGTGCGTGCTTGTGAACTCACATTGAGTGAGTGGGTGCTTGAATGAGTACAACACAGCTTAAGTGACAGCATGCTTGTGAGTGAGTACAACTCACATCGAGTGAGTGCATGCTCGTGAGTAAGTACAATTCAGCTTGAGTGAGTGCATGTTTGTGAGTTAGTACAATTCAGTTTGAGTGAGTGCGTGCTTTGTGAGTGAGTACAACTCATTTCGAATAAATGCATGCTTGTGAGTGAGGATAGCTCACATCGAGTGAGTGTGTGCTTGTCAGTGAGTACAACTCAGCTTAAGTGAGTGCGTGCTTGTGTGAGTACAACTAACATCCAGTGAGTGGGTGCTTGTGAGTGAGTACAACTCAGTATACACTGCAACAGCCAACACATTCTACACTACACTGAATACACTGCAACAGCCAGCACACCATACACCACACTGAATACACTGCAACAGCCAGCACACCCTACACCGCACTGAATACACTGCAACAGCCAGCACACCATACACCACACTGAATACACTGCAACAGCCAGCACACCATACACCACACTGAATACACTGCAACAGCCAGCACACCCTACACCACACTGAATACACTGCAACAGCCAGCACACCCTACACCACACAGAATACACTGCAACAGCCAGCACACTCTACACCACACTGAATACACTGCAACAGCCAGCACACCCTACACCGCACTGAATACACTGCAACAGCCAGCACACTCTACACCACACTGAATACACTGCAACAGCCAGCACACCCTACACCACACTGAATACACTGCAACAGCCAGCACACCCTACACCGCACTGAATACACTGCAACAGCCAGCAAACCATACACCACACTGAATACACTGCAACAGCCAGCACACCCTACACCACACAGAATACACTGCAACAGTCAGCACACCCTGCACCACACTGAATACACTGCAACAGTCAGCACACCCTACACCACACTGAATACACTGCAACAGCCAGCACACCCTACACCACACTGAATACACTGCAACAGCCAGCACACCCTACACCGCACTGAATACACTGCAACAGCCAGCAAACCATACACCACACTGAATACACTGCAACAGCCAGCACACCCTACACCACACTGAATACACTGCAACAGTCAGCACACCCTACACCACACTGAATACACTGCAACAGCCAGCACACACTACACCACACTGAATACACTGCAACAGCCAGCACACACTACACCACACTGAATACACTGCAACAGCCAGCACACCCTACACCACACTGAATACACTGCAACAGCCAGCACACCCTACACCCCACTGAATACACTGCAACAGCCAGCACACCCTACACCGCACTGAATGCACTGCAACAGCCAGCACACCCTACACCGCACTGAATACACTGCAACAGCCAGGAAATCATACATTACAATGAATACACTGCAACAGCCAGCACACCCTACACCACACTGAACACACTGCAACAGCCAGCACACCCTACACCACACTGAATACACTGCAACAGCCAGCACACCCTACACCGCACTGAATACACTGCAACAGCCAGCACACCCTACACCACACTGAATACACTGCAACAGCCAGCACACCCTACACCGCACTGAATACACTGCAACAGCCAGCACACCCTACACCGCACTGAATACACTGCAACAGCCAGCACACCATACACCACACTGAATACAATGCAAGGAGGACAGTCAACCCAAGTGCGCGGTGACGATTTCATTCTGGACAAATAATCACGTGACAGCGTCGTGGTGGGGTGTCAGGCAGACGGGTAGACGTGTGCGCTGTTGGGTGTGACAGGCAGGCGACGTAAAGGAGGGGTGGCGAGACACAAGTCGTCTACCCCGGGTGGATACCTTCAGAATCAATCCCGATGACAAGACGAAGGTGAACAACCTCGAGCTTCAACGGTATCGAAGTAAGTCACGACAAATTTGACTCTGTCCGACTTTTTTCTCTCTTTCTCTGGCGCGCACACGGACAATGACACTTGCAGTATAAGCCCAGCAGCCGCTGGTGCAATATGGAGGTATGACGCCATTTCGAATTCCGTTGTGCTGCAGCGCAGGGGGCGGGTGCGGTGGGAACAGAGTGGTTGCAAGCTCGCGTCCTGCTCCTCGGACGACCCTGGGTCGCGGTTTGACTGCAGACGCGAGCTTCCAGGACACATGTGTACAACTCGTCACCCTTGGTGTGCAGATGTACTAGCTGGCTGGTTGACCCGGACCCACAACAACCAGGCCGTTGCTAGGAACATGGGTGCCATTTTGGACTCTCATATGCGTGACTTCATGGACAAGCTGTCTTAACAACTCTTAGAAGGACGCTTATCAGATGAGAGACCTTGCCTCTGCTGTACACAGACAACTTTTTCCTTTGCCCAGTTCACCAAACAGACAAACCAATTTTTCTTTTTGTCTGTTGTGGTTTGTAGTAGAAAATCTCCGATGCCACGATGGCACTCAACTTGTCGATAATGGAATCGGCCTCCATTTTGTCCCTTGTATTCATCAAAGCAGGACGTGCCAGTGTGAGAAGTAAATTCCGACAAAAAATTCAGTTGCAGAAGTTTTACTAATCGTCAAAAAGGCTGAAGACATGTTGACGGGAGGAATCACTCCCAGAGACTAAAGATGGAATGTTTTACAAGTGCAAAGATCTCTGTAGAAGAAAGCCTGGTGGTTTTTGTAGGTCAGGTTTGTGTTGCAAAGTGCTGGAAAATGCTAGAGCACTGTTGTGACGAACTTGTTCTTTACTCTAATTTAACTTATCCCAGCTGAATAAATCAAATGGCTAATTTCCTTGTCTAGGGGTGAAATTCTTGAAGAACCAAAGCACGCACCTTCATTCCTCCATTCAAACGATAGATGGTAACTGTCTGACAATGAAGCAATGGCAAAACCAATATCAATTCAAAAGAAGTGGTTTAATTTTCAGGATGCAATTACCCGTGAAAGGTGAATGGGCGGCAAGCGCCACAAAAATGCATCAAATGCAAGCATAAGCAATCAATTCATTTCAAAACTCGCAATGAGACATGGAGAAAAACAATCAAGGAAAAGAAAATTGTCTGCCCTGAGCCGAGATAAGAAACTAAGTGTACTTAACTGACCTTTTCGATGAAATCGTGGAGTTGAAGATGCACGGACTTATACCCCGCGCCTATCGCGCTAGCACAGGGGTTGAAGTTGGGGGAAGGGGGTCTGAGTGCACCGACATTGCAGCCGGTGACTCGGGAGAAAAATCACCACAACGACGAAAAGGTCGGACTTGACATTCTTTCCTTCTCTCTCTCTCTCTCTCTCTCTGGCATTTCTTCCTCTGGGTCGGGCAGAGGGAAATGGTTCCTTCTTCTTCTTCTTCCCTGGAAACTTGTTGGTCTTCTTTCCGGCAAGACAGGCCACCACACTTCAGCAGAGCAGGTAAGCAGGCAGGCAGGCAAGCTGGCTATTCGTCCTTCCACCACCCCCTGGCAGAGGGGTTCCCTTCCAGCCGGTTCCGAGCGGGCTGAGGTTTCTCATCACTAACATTCTTCGTTTCTATATGGCCACCGCCAAGAATAAACACCTATCAAGCAGGGCGCCAGCATCTTCAAGGACACTGCTTCGCTGAAAACAAATGTAATGGCGCCTCGAACATCCGGCGACACTTCCTTAAATGCATTCACTGACGTCACAAAGTTCAGTCTGTCCAATCCTCACTGCTCATCCCACTCCACTCTGACTGGTCAATTCACAAGTTGAAAGTCACAGGTTGGTCAGCGTGAAAACGCCAGTGGAGTCCACCACACTCGTAACACTTCCAAGTCACTCTCCTTACACGGAGTTATTTCTCTGCTAACACCGGCTCAGGGCAATGAAAAACCGCTAAAGCTACGGCTCAGCAGACACATGCTAAACATTTTAATAATACTAATAACCAGAAGGCATGAAAAATCATTGTCTCGCCACAACTGTACAAGCTTCCAGCTATGACACCACTCCCCTCGACACGGCCGTTGCTTAGTTACGTCACGTCGTCAAGGTGGTGTTGCTTAGTTACGTCACGTCGTCAAGGTGGTGTTGCTTAGGTACGTCACGTCGTCAAGGTGGTGTTGCTTAGGTACGTCACGTCGTCAAGGTGGTGTTGCTTAGGTACGTCACGTCGTCACGGTGGTGTTGCTTAGTTACGTCACGTCGTCAAGGTGGTGTTGCTTAGTTACGTCATGTCGTCAAGGCGGTGTTGCTTTTGAAGCGTCATGTGACATCGCTTCACGTTCTTTTCTAAAGATAGCACATTCCATTCTCGTTGTTTCTGGAGAGTTCTACAGCTCCTGTAAAACGTGTATATGCAGACATGTGGTGTGTGTGTGTGTGTGTGTGTGTGTGTGTGTGTGTGTGTGTGTGTGTATGTGTGTGTGTGTCTGTTTGTGTGTGTGTGTGTGTGTGTGTGTGTGTGTGTGTGTGTGTGTGTGTGTGTGTGTGTGTGTGTGTGTATGTGTGTGTGTGTGTGTGTGAAAGAGCGCAGAAACACGTGAGAGCACGAAGCCATAAGAGGGGAACACAGGTTAATAGTGTGAACAGAGGACCTACGAGTCTTCCTATAGGACATTCTCATTAACGTACCCTGCAGGAGTTATCCTCAGCGCTCTTTGTCGAAAAACAACGCGTTTGGTAGAATCACCTAGTTCCGGTTGCATTCTCGTAGCGTCTGCACTGAATACTAGATCGCTCAAAGTACATGTATGTTTGGGTGGAAAACAGTACTGTGTCATGTAAAGCTCGAATGAGTAGCAGCAGAAGTAACTGTTTAGTTCTGGCTTGAATTGACAACTTCGTTCCCTGGTCTGCTGCTACTCATTCGAGCTTTACATGAAATATTATATCACACTAGCTCGATCGTCTGCTGGCGTAGTGGCTATGGCTATGGTTCGATCGCGTTCGTCTGCTAGGTACGTACGGTGAGGTTGGTTTACTTATCTTCTGTGGGTTTTGTGCAGAAAGTATACGTTAAAACAGTCTAATATGACTATTTTCGATTAGTTTTTAATCTAATTAATCTTTTTGCATGCTTTAATGTCATCCTTTTGCCACGATCTAGCGATCATCACATCAGCTTCTATTTTTACCATGTATGTGGGGTGGAAAACAGTACTGTGTCATGTAAAGCTCGAATGAGTAGCAGCAGATAACTGTTTAGTTCTGACTTGAATTGACAATTTCGTTTCCCTGGTCTGCTGCTACTCATTCGAGCTTTACATGAAACATTATATCACACTAGCTCGATCGTCTGCTGGCGTAGTGGCTATGGTTCGATCGCGTTCGTCTGCTAGGTACGTACGGTGAGGTTGGTTTACTTATCTTCTGTGGGTTTTGTGCAGAAAGTATACGTTAAAACAGTCTAATATGACTATTTTCGATTAGTTTTTAATCTAATTAATCTTTTTGCATGCTTTAATGTCATCCTTTTGCCACAATCTAGCGATCATCCCATGAGCTTCTATTTTTACCAGTCTACCGGAACTAGTGGAAGTAAAGGGACGAAACTCGGGCTGAATTTCCGTTTCAGAAGTGAGAATGTCCTATAGGGACTGGAGTCTGGAGTGCTGGCTATGAAATCTTCTGAGGAATGCCTGTTCTGTCGCACCACGCGCGTTCAAGATTGACACGTGACTCACCGTGTCGTTACTTGACCTTGCGCCATCCCGTTTTGCCACTCTCTTTCACTGATTGGCTGTTTTACCACTCTCGCTCACTGATTGGTTGTTATGTCACTCCCGTTCACTGATTGGCTAATTTGCTACTCTCGCTCACTGATTGGTTGTTTTGTTACTCTTGCTCACTGATTGGCTGTTTTGTTACTCTTGCTCACTGATTGGCTGTTTTGCCACTCTCTCTCACTGATTGGCTGTTTTGTCACTCCCGCTCACTGATTGGCTGTTTTGTTACTCTCAATCACTGATTGGCTGTTTTGCCACTCTAGCTCACTGACTTGCGTGCGCCTCGCTCACTTATCGCTCCGTACCGCTCCGTACCGCTTCGTACCGCTCCGTACCACTCCGTACTGTCTGTCTTGAACGCGCCCCAGCATGTTCCACGCGGAGTGTGTGTGCAGACTGAAACGCTCTCCCTCGGGCAGAGGCGAGTCGCTCCTCGTTCTGCCCCCGTGTCCCGCCATGCGTTGTCGGGGCGTTTGGCGGGTTTCTCCGATGTACCAGGCATTTAAGAATCCCTTGCTGCATCTGATAAGACAGACCACGTTGGTGGAACTGCAAGAGTGCTTGCCCCTGTTGTGGTGTTGAACCTGGTTTCCGGTGATTGCGGTCTCGGTGCAGAGCAGACGTTCCTCAAAATGTTGGACACCCTCCACTCCGGACTCAACATAGACCTCGGGTTCGTGGCGCACCACAAATACACAAAGCACGTCCCCGCGCATGCGCCCCAGGGAGGTCTCTAGTGACTGGACGCCGGGGGGGGGGGGGGGGGCGGATTTCCAAGACTCCCTCCTATATTGTCATACCACCGCCTCTCTCTCACATCTCTGGCCTGACGAAAGCGACTCCTCCGAATACTCGCCACACGCTATCCTCCAAACGGTCCTTTTCAGGGCACGCAGATCACGAAATCTATTTGGACTAGCAGGCCACCAAACTATTTGGACTAGCTGGTCACCACCTATTCCTTCAGTAACTACCTTTACCCTGTGTTCTTCTTTTCGCGTAGTCAGAAATTCCCAGGACTCGTAGCTATCGTTGCTCCCTTCCTGCGTATTCCAAAGCGTGCATCTCGTAGAGCAATTCTGTGGCTTTCTGATTGGACTGGGTTTGTACCCAACACTCTCAGCCTCGTGAAAAAATGAACAGTCTGCAGAATGTGACTGCTCGTTTCAAGGTTTTCTGTGGTGAGCAGACTCGACCTCGATGTTTGCTAGACCAGCAGTGTGTGGAACGAAAAATGCTCCTTTCTGCTTGCAACCTTCCTTTTCTCCTGTTTTCTTCTTGTCCTCTGTGTCCGTGGGGCTCTGTAGTCGAAAGGTCAGCGCGCTTGACCAGCAGTCGCTTGCGACTGGTGGGTGCAGGGTTCGAAGCTGCACGAATCTCGGAGTTGCATTCTTGAGCAAGGTGATGAGCATTGCTGCTCCCCACCCAGGAATCTCGGAGTTGCATTCTTGAGCAAGGTGATGAGCATTGCTGCTCCCCACCCAGGAATCTCGGAGTTGCATTCTTGAGCAAGGTGATGAGCATTGCTGCTCCCCACCCAGGAATCTCGGAGTTGCATTCTTGAGCAAGGTGATGAGCATTGCTGCTCCCCACCCAGGAATCTCGGAGTTGCATTCTTGAGCAAGGTGATGAGCATTGCTGCTCCCCACCCAGGAATCTCGGAGTTGCATTCTTGAGCAAGGTGATGAGCATTGCTGCTCCCCACCCAGGAGTAACACCGGGTACCTGTGAGGGCAGCGATCGCAGGCTGTAATGCGATTCACCTTATGCAGGCTGCCACTATTTGGTATCAATGGGCATGCAAAGAAAAGCCAAGAAACAGGTGTGCGTTTGCCAATGGCCCCAGCCCAGCCTCAGTTCTGGTTACTGGAAGCTACAGCTGCGACTCCGTTTAGTGTGGTAATGAGGGAGGCGAGCGAGTTCAGCTCCATTTGGGGGATACCAGGGCCGTGGGAAGGGAGGACCTGCGGTAGAAACCAAATAGGAAAAATCATGGCACCTTCCAGGCGCGGATCAGTTCACTTTTGGGGGGGGGGGTTTCCAAACTTTTTTAAGAGCGGGTGTGTGTGTGTGTGTGTGTATGTGTGTGTGTGTGTGTGTGTGTGTGTGTGTGTGTGTGTGTGTGTGTGTGAGTGTGTGTGTGTGTTAAAGGGCTCGACCGAAACGTGAAAGCGTTGTGGGGGTGGGGGTGGGGTGGGTGGGGGGGGGGGGGGAAATACCAACCCTATAGGACCGCTTCGAGCTCAGCCGAAACGTGAGAGCGGGGGGGGGGGGGTAGGGGGGGAGCAGGAGAACGACCCTTTAGTGTCTCGTTCAGGAGGCGCAGCGATTCAAAGCGCTGGTCAGCGCTGCATGTGATTCACTCCTGAACGGCAATTTTGGGGCGTGATTCACTCAGCGCTGTGAATCACCAATCCGATGTGATGCAGACGATTTTGCATCACATTCAAAATGGCGTCTTCGATCCCGCACTGGCCGTCGATGCGTAAAATTACTCTCAGAAACATCATTGTGGGACTGGAACATGCTTTATTTGACCCAAGCGCTCTGTATGTGCGAGTAATGGCAAGTAAAGATGACACAGTAGTGGATTTTATTCATGCACAATACATTTAAACGTGCATAAACGATGTCTGTGGCAAAGAAAACACTTTCTTCGCGTCTATCAACACAACATGGGGCGCAGAAGATTTACCTCCCCTTTGACAAGTGAAGCGCTGCCCTACATCTTAAGGCCTCCGCACACGAGGCAACTCCACTCGATTGCTCGCCATACATTGCTTCGTGTGCGATGTCGGTTGAAAACAACTGGCATTCCAAGCAACTTTCTACGCCACCAGCAACTGAGTTGCTCGAGTTTAAACCTGTTCTAGTTTTGGGGGCAGTGGCGTGCCACTCTCTGTGAATCCACTAAGAGCCTTGTTCTCGTGTACTCTCGGCTATTGCACATTTAATGGCGGACGTCTTCGCTTCGCAGAGAAAACGCTGAATTTTGGGACACTAGAAACCCCATCCAAAGAAAATGTAAGCCATGAAAAGCATTAATTTTTCAAAGCTGTATGTTGAATGCATCCATAGGTCGTGAAAGCTCGTATATTTTAAATGTCAAAATGCAAGTCACACGCAGAACCATGCTTCCGCGGGTCGACGTGTTCGCAACGTGGCGAGAGGTGAAAAATCACAGTGGAAGCGTGTGCGAGCTGCAGTCTCCAGCATTGCCTGCTACATGGCAAGCAACCGGCCGCAAGCAACGTGGCAAGAGACTTTGGTTGCCTCGTGTGCGGAGGCCTTTAGGTGTTCAGAAGAGGCAACGAGCGCTCAATTGCCAACATGAAGCGCTCATGCAGCGCGTTGTACTCCTGAACAAGCCTAAGGTGCGCTTGAACCTCAGCCGAAACGTGAGAGCGGAGGGGGGATGATCACTGCAAAGTATTCCAATCTGACGTATTCTGATAGTCATCATTACCACTTTCAGGCAGCACATTTTGTTAATAATAAAAATAGTTTTTTTTAATAGTTTTTATTTAAAAAAATTATTTTTTATTTTTCTGTTGGGGGGGTGGGTGGGTCCGGAAACCCCAGAAACACCCCCCCCCCCCCCTCTTCCGCCCCTGCCTTCCCTTCCAAAGTTACTGGGAACTCGACAAAACTATTCTCTATTTGGTACATGGAAAGCAAACTAGGTGGGGTCAGGGAAACTGATGTACAGGAGGTTTTACAAAGAGGTAAGTAGCTGGAGGGTGACAAGTTGCAATGGATGATGGGTAGGTATTTCCAAAGAGAACATTATCTACACACAGCTACAGAAAAAAAACTATTGAGAATGTACATCACAACAAACGTGTATGATACATGGAAAGCAAACTCGGTGAGGTCAAGTATAATGATTTACCTGAGAATATACGAATAGGTCCTTGATTGGAGGATGAAGGGTTGGTATCCACTATGGGAACTGTATCTATACACAGGTACGGAAAGAGAAATATTTATAATGTACATCACATCAAACGAGTGAAATGAGGTATCTCTGCAAGTACAGTTCGGATACCATGCAGGAAACACATTTTAGATGTAAAGTATTCATAACGTACGAAAACACAGATGAAGATTAATGACAAATTCACAATGAGGAAAATATCCGCGTATGAACAAGAATGTTGATGAAATAGGTGGGTGGGGATGGAGGGGTGGAGGGGTGGGGGGTGGGGGGGGGGGGGCGTGAAGGGAAATTGAAAGAAATTGTTTTGTGTACTCGCTCAGAGGAGAAAGGCGTGTGGTCTGCCCTTCCCTTGAAGATGGAGTGATGACGTGGTTGACCTTGGAGGGTGCTGGGGTGCTGGAGCATGCGCAGTGCCAGTTCTGCGCATGGACATTTCCCGGTACCACGGGGTCAAAGAGCAGTCACAGAACGACCTAGTTCGCGGCGGCCCCCATACATAGCTTCGCCCTACGTGAAAAGTCCTTTCCCTAGTTTATTGTGTTTTAGCAGGTGGAGTGAGTGTGCCAGACAATTCGACTCTAGTTCTACGTATGAGAATCCACATAAAAATTCTCGTGTAAAAATTCCATGACTTGAAGCGTCCACTCTGGTGGCTGGCTGGTTGACCTTGAGGCACAGCAACCAGGAAGCAGGTAGGAGCATGGACGCCATTTTGGACTGTCACGTGACGAAAGGCTGTGACGTCAAGAACACGCTATCTTTGCAACTCTTATTGTAAGGACACTTATCATACTGAAGCCTTGCCTCTGCAGTACAGAGACAAATCTTTCATTTGCTCAATTCAGCAAGTAGACTAAAACGAAACATTTTCTCTCTGTCGTGGTTTGTACAAAGAGATCTCAAGATGCCACGATGACATGCTTGTGGTCCATGAAATAGAGGTCTGTTTTGTCCCGTCTATTGCAAAATGAATTATCGCAGAATTTAAACTCCGTTCAATCAGAACAGTGCGTGTCAGAGATTATTGTAAATTCCAAAAATACAATCCAACAGCACAGGGGTTTCATCACAAGCCTCGTGTTGAGTGGAGCTATCACTCTTGAAGGAAAACAAAGTTTAAAAAAGTGCAAAGATAGCTGTAGAAAGTCTGACGTTTTTATGTTAATTTTCAAGTAGATTTCTATAACATTTGACAGCCTGTAACCTCGATACTTGTGTTGACAACAGAGCACAAGACGGTTTCATTGTCGAGGTCATTTGGTGTGAATGAACACTTTACTGTATGTGCACGCTCACAACAAATTTTACTCACCACACTAGCACACCCCATTCCAGTCCTTCACCCATTCCTCTTCCGTCCACCTGTGAGTGTTACGCCTGAAAATACTTTTCGATCAAAGATAAGCTTTTCTCTCATCTTTAGTACATGTTTGTTTTTGTTATATTATCGACTTTAAAAAAAGATGCAGGAATTGCTGGAAGCGCCACTTTGAGCAATTAACGCAATGCTGCTCTAAACACAGCGCTGCTAGCAGCTACTGACACCGACACGTTTCATTAAACAAAGTAATTGATCGCAGCGACACGCTCTGGCCAGCGACATGGACAAACCAGGCCTGACTGACAATTTTAAAACGGATCAGCCACAACGTTCACAGCAAAAACATGAAGACAGATGAACGTCTGTCCCAACAGATGCAAGTGGTCATACTGATAAGATGTTATAAGAGAGACAAGGAGGCTTGTCCGAAACTGCGGGAAATATCGTGGAGTCTCAAGGGGCAGACATCCATCTGTCTGGACGTTTTTTGTGATGAACGATGGCTGACCTGTCTTAACATTGTCTGTCTCCGTCCTTGTGGCTGGCCGGGGCTCCGCGTTGCGCTGTGAACAACTGCTTCGTTCAAACAATCGTGCTCCCTGTCGTCCTCGTTTCGAAGCAGAGTTGTCTTTTCCTCAGGGCTCTGCAAGTGGAGGTGAGAAGAGAGGGTCGCGGCTTATTACAGGAAATAAAGCGTCAGCCGGCTGACGGCAACCGGCAGCCGTAGCCGCGTGTACAACGCTGAAATGGAAATCTCGGCATTTCAAGGAGAACAAGACCACACTCGCCACTCCGCCTTACTGACTTCGCATGCCCGGGGAATTATGCTAAGATCCGGCCGCGTTAATGTATCTGCGTTTTGTGACAAACGTCTTGCTCGGCGGTACTGTACTCCATGCACCTTAACAGTCTGCGTGATTCGGGTGTAATCTAAAGCTAAACGACGTTTATTGGCGCTCAAGGAAGACGGCTGCCGGCTGACGCTTTCCTGTAATAAGCCGCGTGTGAGAAGAAAGGCCAACCAGACACAACCGACCTGCCTAGGAGCGACACGACGCGTTCGCACCATGGAGTACCGTAAAAGGTGGCCTACAAGGCGCACCTGGTTATAAGCCGCACCCCCCGTTTAAAACAAAAAATTCAGAAAAATGCATATATTAGCCGCACTGGCATACAAGCCGCATGAAAACCGAACATGTCAAAGGCAAAACAAAGTCGCCGCAAACCACTGAGAAAGGCATCAAATGCGAACCGAAACATCAAAACAGAAACGATTTTCAATCGTCATCTTTTATTTAATTTTTTTTCAGTATATACATATGTACATTAAATTAAAATCGTGTTAAAATACCGGCAAATATTTCTTCATTATCAGTTAAGACTATACAGTTGAATACCGGTAAATGGGCTGCTACCACGCAGTGTCATGGAGAAAGTATGCAGACAAAAACATCTCATTGAGACCAGACTATACAGGGAAAAGTTAGATCGCAGTTCAGCTGCGCAAATTAATCTTCTCTGAAGAAACGGTGATACTACGTAACTACCGAAACGCATACAATCAAAAGTTTGAGCAGCAGTCGAAAAGGCAAAAACAGAAAGTCAAAGGTCATGAGGTACCGTCAAGGAAAGTTCGAAGCATCAAAACCGAACAGAAACATCAAAACAGAAAGTCAAAAGTCATGAGGTACCGTAAAGGAAAGTTCAATGGTCTTTACTCGAGATCTGATGCTGAGAATCCGCTGAAGTCGGACTCTTCCATGTCAGAGACGAACAGGTTCAGTATCGCCTCTGGTGCAGAATCACTGGAAGTGTCACTGTCACTGCCAGCCTCGTTGTCAGTGGGTGTCGATGCATCGTCTGCTGCAGCGATGATCTGTGCTTTTGGAATCCATTGATGATTGTGGATTTCTTGACTGCATCCCACGCTTTCAGTACCCACTGGCACACTTCTGCATACGTAGCTCTTCGCATACGTCCTGTCTTGGTGAATGATTTGTCACCTTCCACCATCCATCTCTCCCACTCCTCCCTCATCACCACTTTGAAGGGTCGATTCACACTGATGTCAAGGGGTTGTAGGTACTTGGTGGTACCACCCGGGATGATTGCGTTGATTGAATTGGTGGCAGTGACAGACTTTTTGACAGTCTCTGTAATGTGTGCTCGCATGCTGTCCATTACTAGAAGTGCTTTGGTTCATCGGAAAAACCCCTCTGGCCTTTTTCCGTAGCATTCCGTCAGCCAGGTCTCCATCATTCTCTCGTCCATCCACCCCTTCTTGTTCACACGCACTACGATTCCTTTCGGGAATTTCTCTTTTGGCATTGTTATCCGCCTTAAAGATGACCATCGGTGGAAGTTTTTCACCTGCAGCACAGCAAGAAAGAACACAAGTAAAGTGTGTTTTATCGTGCCCGGTTGTTTTCAGTGACACAGAAGACTCGCCCTTTTTGTTTACTGTGCGTGTCAATGGAAGGTCGAAGGTCAGCGGAACCTCATCCATATTAATGATGTTCTGAGGGCCAATCAGATTCTCCGCTACTTTCTCCTGTGTGTAATTTCGAAAGGACTGAATTTTCTCTTCGAAATCTGGTGGCAGCTGTTGACACAAAGTTGTACGCGCCCGTATTGACAGTCCTTTGCGTCTCAAGAAACGACAACACCAAGACTGGCCGCCTTTGAAATCGTCGTTTTTCAGACGTGTTGCAATGGTGCGTGCTTTTAGACGAAGCTGTACAGTTGAAACACCTCGACCATCCTCACGTTGTGTGTTGACCCAGTCTTCCATTTCGTTTTCTAGTTCGGGCCATCGTGCCTTGCTGCCACGGAATGCTTTCGCTGACTTCTTGCATTTCACAAGTTCGCCTCGTTGCTTTCTCCACCGCCGAATCATACTTTCATTGACACCAATTTCTTGAGCTGCAGCCCGATTGCCTTTCTCCACAGCTAAGTCTATGGCAGCTAACTTGAATGCAGCATCGTAGGCTTGTCTCCGTGTTTTCGGCATGGTTGTTTTTTTGGCAGTGTAGATCTACGTGTTGCTTCTCTGTTATCGAAATGCGATCTGATCTATCAGTGTGCTGTGTGAGTTGTTGTCATGCGTCAAACTTCCAAAAGAAGGTGCGTGAGCGAATTCAAGTGAGTGAGTGATTCAAGAATGATTATAGGCCAACACTGACGATCACACTGACGATCACACTGCCGGAAACTAGGTCAAACCCAAAAACACATCGCTGACTCTGGCGATGCAGAAAAAAGTCATACATTAGCCGCACCGGCTGATAAGCCGCAGGGGTCCGTTCATGA
>JAWQFJ010000416.1:5000-12500 GCA_034096865.1 Theodoxus fluviatilis
CATTGTGTGACTTGTGGTGCTGTCCTATACACGCGCTGTACTGCATTGTGTGACTTGTGGTGCTGCCCTATACACGCGCTGTACTGCATTGTGTGAATTGTGGTGCTGTCTTAGACACGCGCTGTACTGCATTGTGTGACTTGTGGTGCTGTCCTATACACGCGCTGTACTGCATTGTGTGACTTGTGGTGCTGCCATATACACGCGCTGTACTGCATTGTGTGACTTGTGGTGCTGCCCTATACACGCGCTGTACTGCATTGTGTGACTTGTGGTGCTGCCCTATACACGCGCTGTACTGCATTGTGTGACTTGTGGTGCTGCCATATATACACGCGCTGTACTGCATTGTGTGAATTGTGGTGCTGCCCTATACACGCGCTGTACTGCATTGTGTGACTTGTGGTGCTGTCCTATACACGCGCTGTACTGCATTGTGTGACTTGTGGTGCTGCCATATATACACGCGCTGTACTGCATTGTGTGAATTGTGGTGCTGCTCTATACACGCGCTGTGCTGCATTGTGAGACTTGTGGTGCTGCCCTATACACGCGCTGTACTGCATTGTGTGACTTGTGGTGCTGCCCTATACACGCGCTGTACTGCATTGTGTAAATTGTGGTGCTGTCCTATACACGCGCTGTGCTGCATTGTGTGACTTGTGGTGCTGCCATATATACACGCGCTGTACTGCATTGTGAGACTTGTGGTGCTGCCCTATACACGCGCTGTACTGCATTGTGTGACTTGTGGTGCTGTCTTAGACAGTCAGTGCGCTTTACATTCAAGGAGTACGCTTCATGATCATCGAGGAAAATCGATCAGACAGGGAAGATAATCGCAAGGGTAAGAACGATCGCACTCGCAATTCCAGAAAGCACACAGTCATCAACACGGGCGGCCCCGGCGCAGGTGATTAGTTATGCAAATGACATGCACAGAACTGTGCGTGATAGGTTTCTTTTCTCCATACGGGCGCATCGATAGGATTGAGTGGCGGCGGCAGGTTCGTAGGGAGCCGACCATGCGTGAGGTCTCCAGCCTCGCTGGCGGAGATGGAATCGGTGAGCGTGACTGCCACGCTGCCGTAGTCTTTTAGAGCCATCCGTCCGCCTCCAGACACGCAGGGAAGTGTGACAAAATGAAGGCTTCATCAGCAGCCGGTGTTGGAGAAAAAAGTGCATCCCCCTCCCCCTTGATAAAAGTACCCCGAGGAAAAATGCTTTTCTCCAGAGAGATAAACTGTCTGGAAAATGTCTTGCCTACATAGAAAGATTTTGCTATTTCAGTCTGTAGGAAAAAAGTATGCGACAGAGGACGAGAGAGAGAGAGAGAGAGAGAGAGAGAGAGAGAGAGAGAGAGAGAGAGAGAGAGAGAGAGAGAGAGAGAGAAGGAGAGAGAGAGAGAGAGAGAGAGAGAGAGAGAGAGAGAGAGAGAGAGAGAGAGAGAGAGAGAGAGAGAGAGAGGCGCGAATCGATATAGACAACTCGGGTATGTTTAATTATTTTTTCTTCGTCTGTTGTACATTGATATATTGAACAAACACGTGGATTTTTCTCAGATAAGCTTTTTTATTTTAAAATGCGCGAACTATTTCGGTTGCAATTTACATTCATTATGTCAAGACCTCCTAAATAACAGCGCACAAATGGTTGTGTACTTGTGGGGTTTTTTCTCTTTAGTACAAGCTCTTCTTCGTCATGGCAAACAATTAAAGTTCCGTCGCTGCATCCGACTCTCAGCAAACACCAGCTCCTACACCTCACTTCTAAGCATTGTCTTCGGAATATTACCACAGTTGCATCCGAAACAGCGACGTAATAATGCCTACGAACTTTGCATTAAGGGTATCTGATAGTTTCTACTCGCGACCCCAGTAGGGCCGGCCACATAGGGAAGCGCTTGGGTCGCCGCTCGTTCTCCTACTGTGGTCCAACCCTGTGGAATGCGCTCCCCCAGAACATGCGAGAAGCGAAGTCACTAGAGCACTTCAAGAGCACTCTGAAGACTCACCTTTTCTGACTTGGGATCTGTGTTAATAGTCTTAAATGAAAGGACATACCTGACTGAAAGACTGTGCACTAGTCTCTGTTTTTGTTAACTTTTTCTCCCTTCCCCCCAATCTCCTGCGCCTTGAGCATGCTGCCAGCATGGATATGTGCGCCATACAAGTGGACATCATCATCATCATCATCCTAGAGGATTTTGCTGTGCATGTCGCACTTGTCTTCGCTGAATGCGTACATGAAATGCCATGCAAATTTAACATGGTTCAGCACTGTCCGTCGTGCCTTTTGTGGAACACACACAGAGAGAGAGAGAGAGAGAGAGAGAGAGAGAGAGAGAGAGAGAGAGAGAGAGAGAGAGGTGGAGATGGAGAAGGGGATGATATGTTTTTGAGTCCTGCACGACGAAGCGGTTTTTGTGTTTTGTAATTTGTTTTGGGGGCCTCTTTCCACTTTCGATAGCTTGTTTTTGTTGTAAAGGTTGTGCACTTATCGCACGAGTAAACTCCCCGAAATGCCCCACGCCTCTCTCTCTCTCTCTCTCTCTCTCTCTCTCTCTCTCTCTCTCTCTCTCTCTCTCTCTCTCTCTCTCTCTCTCTCTCTCTCTCTCTCAAACAGTCGTGACTTAAAGTTTTTTTGTCTTTCTCGGTGGTGTGCAGTCTAAAGAGTTGAAATCGAATCCAGCCCACGTGATGGAGATGGAGATGGTTTGTTCAGGCAACTGCGACAAAAGGCGTTCTGCCTGTACCGGTGTATTTTGAAAGAGCTACACCTCTTAAAATTAACTCCCATTGGTGAAACGTAGATTGCTCTTGCACATTAACTGTGTGCGCAATTCCAGTCGAACGTGAATAAAAGCGCACACATGCACGCACGTTCCTAACTACTGACGCCAAAATACGCGTGTGCATATTGATGTGTGCTCTGATGTGCGTTTTCGATGCCAAATGCTTCCTTTTTTGTCGGTGTCTTGTGATATCCGTGTGTGTCTGCACGTGTGGAAATCGATCACCCAACCCTATCTTTCCACCCATCGAATAGCCTGCTTTGTAACACTTTGTAATGTATGCGCGCTTTATTGCAGCGAATCCTCGTGGCTATGAGAAAATGAATACACCAAAGAAGTCCAGGATGTTAACTAACTGGATGCGGTATTTTTGTGCATTTTGATAAGAAGTTCAAACCTCACAGGGAAAGTGGAACGCGTGTAAATGACGGTTTCTGTTGAGAGGAGATGTGTGACTACTACACATGAGGAAATAAGGATGAAGGCGGAAAAATGATAAAATGCGATATTTCGACATCAATATTATCAAGCCATTCATGCATATTTCAGGGAAAACAGCATGTTCATAGAGAAAATCGTAATGCCTTATGTACAATAAGGTAAAAGTCAGGAAAGCCATTACGTAATGTAGTGCGCTGATAACTGATATTAGCGTTTGCTCCAAAGTATTATTGCCGACTTCAGCCTTGCTTCTAATGCACAGGCACATATGATTTGACCCTTCGGGGTCTGTCATATTAAGGGTTACCGGATGTAGGAAAGAGGATATCTTGTGCTCCAATGGGAAAACCTGGTATAGTCGATGAACCTTGTGTGCCTGAATATTACGAACCAAGAATTGAAACGCGGGTCGCCTGAGATAATTTTTCTCCCCTTCGTTGACTGGTAGATTGTAGTTGACTGAGAAATAGCACACAGGTCAGTAATATTTATGCTTTCTGTCTTTTTCTCTGCAGGTAGGCCTTCCAGATGTCTCCAGAGCTGGCTGAGAAGCGACCAGGATGTCATTCTAGGTAGGAGACCATCCTTCTGCCGTGGTATTACTCTCTCTCCTTCCATGTCTCAGTCTACCTGCCTATCCTTTTTGTGCCTGTGTGTGTGTGTGTGTGTGTGTGTGTGTGTGTGTGTGTGTGTGTGTGTGTGTGTGTGCGTGCGTGCGTGTGCGTGCGCGCGCGCGCGTGTGTGTGTGTCTTTCTGTATGTCTTTCTGTGTGTCTGTCTGTGTGTGTCTGTCTTCCTGCCTGCCCGCCCGCCTGTGTGCATGTCTGTCTGTCTGTCTGTCTGCCTGCCTGTCTGTCTGTCTGTCTGTCTGTCTGTCTGTCTGTCTGTCATTGTGCCTGTCCATCTTTTGTCTTCCTGCCTGCCCGTCTCTCTCTCTCTCTCTCTCTCTCTCTCTCTCTCTCTCTCTCTCTCTCTGTGTGTGTGTATGACTGTCTGTTTGTGTGTATCTGTCTGTCTGTTTGTGTGTATCTGTCTGTGTGTATTCGTCCGTCCGCCCGTTCGTCCGTGTGTCTGCCAGAATGTCTGTATCATACTTCCATCCATCTGTCTGTGTGTGTGTGTGTGTGTGTGTGTGTGTGTGTGTGTGTGTGTGTCTGTGTCTGTGTGTCTGTGTGTCTGTCTGTCTGTCTGTCTGTCTGTCATCGTCACTTTCTGTCAGATAGGATCTGCAAATTTAGTTTACCTTCATACCAACGTCACATGGGGGATCGGTACGAAAAGCCGGAGTGCGTGGAAATATGGATTATTATCATCGGGGGTGACTCTTCTTTCTCCAACACCGGCTTGCTATCGGCAGGCTACGGTTGGGTGGTCTTCTAGAGGGGATTTTGGCGGGTCTGCCTCGGCTGCTGCCTCCTCCTGCCCTGCCTTCATTATCCTGGAGGCGCAGTGGAGCTGAGAGATTATTGCGTCTGTGCACGGTGCGTGCATCCCCGACACGCTCCCCTGCGCCCATTTGCTCTACTGGCTCTTTGGGGACTCCCCCAGGCGTGCAGCGCGCTCAAGCGTGAGCATGCACGTGCACGTCCTGACTGGCTGCCTTCTCCAGTCTGTAGTGGAAAGTTTTCTTGTAAGGGGCTGGGTTCGGCAGGGGAAGCAAAGCTTTCCCATTAGGGGTTTGTTTGCTTGTTCTTGTAATAGTTGTATCTGATAGTTTTTGTTATATATTCTTCTTCTTCCTATACTTCTTTCTTCCTCTTTCTTCTTCTTCTTCCTCTTCCTCTTTCTTCTTCTTCTTCTTCTTCTTCTTCTTCTTCTTCTTCTTCTTCTTCTTCTTCTTCTTCTTCTTCTTCTTCTTCTTCTTCTTCTTCTTCTTCTTCTTCTTCTTCTTCTTCTTCTCCTCCTCCTCCTCCTCCTCCTCCTCCTCCTCCTCCTCGTCCTCCTCCTTCTCCTCCTCGTCCTCCTCTTCCTTCTTCTCCTCCTCTTCCTCCTCCTCCTCCTCCTCCTCCTCGTCCTCGTCCTCCTCCTCCTCCTCCTCCTCCTCCTCCTCCTCCTCCTCCTCCTCCTCCTCCTCTTCCTCCTTCTCCATCTTCTCGTCCTCCTCCTTCTCGTTCACCTTCTCGTCCTCCTCCTCCTCCTCCTCCTCCTTCTCCTCGTCCTCCTCCTTCTCGTTCACCTTCTCGTCCTCCTCCTCCTCCTCCTTCTTCATCGTCGTCAATGTGCTGCTGCTGCTGCTGCTGCACTGTCGTCGTCGTCATTGTATTTCGGTTTGCTTGGCAATCAGGTTATTCCATTATAATATGTTTCATTTTGTACCGTCTGCATTTCGTCGGTAATACCGCGGTTTGAGCACGTGGAAAGTCTGGGTTTCGAGGACAAAACCACACGTTGTGAAGCACTTCGACCTCGTTACGCGGCATGAAATGGAGTGGAAAGTTTGATTATGGCCGACACTTGCTTGTCTGCTGCAATTGGAAATCCTGCTTGCCAGGTTGTAGGCGTCTGGGCCATCAAAGCCGGATTTCTGTTTCACCGTGTGTAAATAGTGTATGCACGATATGTTCCTGTTGAACCCCCACCCGTCCTTGTACGTTAACTGTAAGAATGAACCCACCGCGTCTTCCTATACGATTCGAACGAGGTGAAGAGCCGGGGAAATCGAGACTTACCATGTCTTCCTCTAACCAGTGTCAGTGGTCTGGTAGTGAATGGCCTTAAATGGCCGACTGAGGCTGATAGACCGGAAGGCCTGATTCATTCATGAATTAATTAGCTGCAGGTCATCGCTTGTAGAGGTCATGTTGATTGCTTGATGTCGCTTATAACATCACAAAGTACGCGAGTCGTTTTCGATGTTTGGATTGAAGAGGGGGTCAGAAAAGGCCCACCGCGTCTCCCTTCGCGATTTGTAAGAGGCGAGTAACTAGGGACAGAGAAGACTTGATTTGCGCTTACTCTAAACCCTTCTAGTGATTTATGTGCTCAATGGCCTCAAATAACCTACAAAGGTTGATAAGCCTGAAAACTCCATCCGTTTTGAGTTGGTGACGTTGGAAAATGAGTTTAGAGGATGGCGACCGCTTGTAAGGACCAGCTCTGAATAAGAGTGGACATTTCTGACCTCACTTGCCACCTCAGTCTGCAGTACTCCTACAGACACGCAGACATGTGAAGCCTATGGAAGCAATCCCTCGTCGGCTTTGCTTCTTTGTTCTTCTCACCTCCGTCCCGAACCCATTCAACCCATTTCACGCTCACATGTTATGCGCACACGCGCGTGCACGAACGCACGCACACAAAACGCATTTCTTCCACCCGCATTTCTTCTTCCTTGTCTCCGCTGTATAGCTTGCTTGTCAATGGAGGATGTCCTTGCTGTGCCTTCACCTGTGTTGTTCGCGTTGGAATGCCCTGCTTACTACTACTACTACTACTACTACTACTACTACTACTACTACTACTACTACTACTACTTCTACTACCACAACTACTACCACCACCACTACTACTACTACTACTACTACTACTACTACTACTACTATCACCACAACTACCACAACTACTACCACTACTACTACCACCACTATTACTACTACTACTACTACTACTACTGCTACTACTGCTACTACTACTACTACTACTACTACTACTACTACTACTACTACTACTTCTACTACTTCTTTTACTACCACTACTGCTACTACGACTATTACTTCTACCACCACTGCCACTGCAATAGCTACTGCAGCTGCTACTATTGCTACTGCTACTACTACCTGTACTACTACTACTACTACTACAACTACTACCGCAACTGCTACTATTACTACTACCACCATTATTCCAAAGCAATGTTCTCCTTTACCCCACCTCACACCCCCTTCTCTCAGCCTTTGAACCAAGCCATCTCGTCCCATTGTGCTGATAGGCGCAAACCTGTACGAGCATGCGTAGTCTGAACCTACGCCCCACCCCCTTCTTCCAGTCTTCCACATCGTGACCATTCTCCCTAACTTGGTTTGCAGTTACTTGCGGTAACATACATGTAGATCCTCGTTTTTCTGCCCTTTGCCCATTTCGAACGCTGCACATATTTTTTCTTTGGGCAAGGTGTCTTTCAGACCCACACAACCTGTGTGTTGGAGGTTAGAATTGATCCGGTACCACCGCGTCTTTCTGTGCGACTCGTTAAAGGCGAACAACGAAGGAAATTATTCATCTTAGTCTTACTCTATTCAGCTCTGGTTATTTGTCATGGCCAGTAGT
>JAWQFJ010000416.1:17500-20000 GCA_034096865.1 Theodoxus fluviatilis
TCTCTCTCTCTCTCTCTCTCTCTCTCTCTCTCTCTCTCTCTCTCTCTCTCTCTCTCTCTCTCTCTCTCTCTCTCTCTCTCTCTCTCTCCCTCTCTCCCACCCCCCACCCCGCCTCTCTCTCGGGGAACCCCCTCCGCTATCCCCTCCCTCCCCTACCCCCTCGTCTTTCTGTACTGTACCCTCTCTTCTACTTTGATCCGCTTTCCTCTGTTACTCCCACACCTCCATCACTGTAAACCCACCTCCTCCCCCTCCCATCGCAGCTCCTACCCCCACTCACCCGTCTTTCTTGGCTTATTTATTGTGTGTTTTCGGGGTTTTGAGGGCTTTTACTCAATGACTCTCTGTACTATCTCCCTTTTTCAGGCTCGAATCTACTCATGATGCTGTCAGCAAAGCAAATCTAACCATAAACTTTGTTTGCTCTGGTCTGGAAAGTGATTTTTGCTGTAGGAGGGTTGCGAGAATCGGGGTGGGTAGGAATGGGGGGGATGGTGTTAGGTTGTATGGAGCAATTTTTATTTCATGTATTTGACTCTTAGTGGGATTCTATTGAATGCAAACTTATATATTTTATTAGCGTTGGATCTGTGAGCCATTGGCGGCGGTCTGTCTGTCCGTCCGTCAGTGACCGTCTGCCAAAATCATCATTAAACATCATTGTCCACTTCATCTTGACGTGTCACCGAGAGCTGTCATGCAGAGCAGTGGTTACTGCATTTTTCACCAACAGGAAATGAGAGGCAGACGTTTCTCTCGGGCGTCACCTCACCTCAGTTCGTGGACAAAGGATTAGGAAGACTCGGTGCAACGTTGCACACTACGCTACACTGGCGCCGTGTACAGGTCACCTTCACGGAGTCCTGGAGATAATTCTCAAAGCCTTTCATGAGGAGGTCTAACTGCAGGGCTAGATGACTTCCTTGCATGCCATCTTCACGATTAGTTCGGGTGTGGATTTCTAGGTTTTTCCTTGACCTGAGAATGGGACCTACCAGACCGAGACCAACTCAGCAGTCACTGTTGACGAGGCACAAATGGCAAGTCACTCCCAGCGGAGCGAGGCAACAGACGGTTTTCAGAGAAACAGCCCCCGTTAACAAGTTTTTCGGCTTTAAAACCTTCCTGACACTCTCGGGGTAAGGGCGATAACTTGTCATAGTTCCAGGTGTGTTTGTTGCCCTGATCTGTTTGCACGCTGTGTACGCAACTCGGGGCGGCACCTGCCACCTTCCACTACACGTACTTCTCGGCTGTAGCGCTTTGGTATTCCAGAATCTTCCTGCTGCAACAACTGAGGGTCGCGCCGCAGGATAGAGTTCTTTGTTATAGGTCATACAAAGTCGAAATTCTGCAGGAGGTAGAAAGAGTCTTCATAACCAGACCTCGACCAACTCATGCAGCGACAGCACATGAGGTTCAGAAGCGTCGTGCTGCGACAATTGGAATGAATTAGTCCTCTGCAGAAATTAGTTATCTGCCCCTTAGATGGTACGTCACGTAGCACTTCAAACTTCCTGGATATTTATCTACACTTTCAGACAGACAGACAGACAGACAGACAGACAGACAGACAGACAGACAGACAGACAGACAGACAGACAGACAGACAGACAGACAGACAGACAGACAGAGAACGAACCACGTTAAGTTGTATGCGTTTGTGTGATCTTACTGTTAACTGCTTTATTCTTACTTTACCATTAACCCAATATCGACACACATCCTAAACTCTTTTCCAAATTATTGTGTAGCGATGAGCAGAGGACCAAATAAGCAAAGACATTAAGCGAGTGCACTCACACCAGTACACACACAGCACTCACACAGCACTCACACCAGTACTCACACCAGTACTCACACCAGTACTCACACATCACTCACACGCGCGCTCACTTTTAAACACAGGCGCACACACCCGCCAACGTGCAAGTTCCCTCGCGTGACATACTTCAAGATTTTTGTAAACATAAGAGACCATTTATGGCATCCAACGACAACACTAATCTGGAAGTCAGCTTCCTCGCGAACTTTCGTGTAATTAAATTTATTTGTATCATGGCTGCTCGCAGTAGCACAATTCACCATATACTCCATGTACAAGAGTCTAATGAGTTCACACATTCATCCTCAACTAATATAAGAACCTCTTCCACCTGATTGCTCGTAGACCGTACTTCTCGTTGTTGTTGTCGTTGATGATGATGATGACGATGACAGTTGCTTCAAGACAAGGGAAACGATTTGTAGTCGAGTCTTCGTTCTACGTGAGTAGTTCTAATTTGACATCTTTGATACTGATTTAATGCAGTGAAATACAAAACTACAGAGCTTTCTGTTCGGGACGTATACCGATTCTGAAAAAGTGAGCGAATTTTGGTGAAAACAAGCCTTTCTTTGTCCGTGGCGTACCTTTGCTTCAGGTAGGTGCAGGGAGAGAGACAATATTGATTCTTACCTCCCTTTGTATGGGGCCTCAGTGTTGAGCGGATCGCGCTGC